>OY744518.1:180539386-180791886 GCA_963556195.1 Sepiola atlantica
ATTGTCATTTCAGTGTTAGAAATGTTAAGGGTATGCGGTCACAAGCCTCCAAATCGATATTGCTTATTATTGTGATATCTCCGACTCTCACGCCCCATTCGAAACACATATACACACACATACACACACATATAATATATATATATATATATATATATATATATATATATATATATATATATATATATATATATATATATATATATATATATATGTGTGACATTTTCCTGCATGAAAGGAATAAATATCGAACATACTTGGATAAAAAAAAAAGAGCGGACAAACCGAAAAGGTTGTTTATTGAAGGAAAGGGTAAAAGGCAAAATAAAAAAAGAGTTTTGTTTTTATCCAATGAGAACTCGTATATGTGTCACGTGTCCTCTTTTGTCGGGCGTAGTCTGGCCAATATCCTCGATCCAAAACGTTGAAGCCCTTGTTTTCAAATCTAACCTTCCAAGTCTAGAGGGAGATTCGCGAAAGAAGAAGATTAAAAAACAATGGTGGCTTTGTTTTGCTTTGTTTTGCTTTTAAGAGGAAAGTTATTAATAAGTTGTTTTTTTGTGTTGCACTTTTATATTTTAGTTATTTTTTTTAGTCTGTGTATTCTTTTTTTTTGTATGTTAATGTTTTGGTTTAGTTTTATACCGAATATTTTCTATTATTTTATCGCTTATTTTTTCTCCTGATGTTTTTTGTTTGCCTTGTTTTGTTTTGGGAACTATTGTCTTATTAAATTGCTGCAATCAATTAGCTTTAGTACAATGTCTTCTGTCGCACACTCTTCAAAAGGAGATAGAAAAATGATAAAACCATTGAAAAGCAAAAATATGAAGCAAGATAAAAAGTGTAACAGAGAGAGTGGGGAGAAATTAAGTGAAATACGGAAATTGACAACATCTTTGAGGCACCCATGAAAATGTATTTAAGTGAAATACGGAAATTGACAACATCTTTGAGGCACCCATGAAAATGTATTTAAGTGAAATACGGAAATTGACAACATCTTTGAGGCACCCATGAACATGTATTTAAGTGAAATACGGAAATTGACAACATCTTTGAGGCACCCATGAAAATGTATTTAAGTGAAATACGGAAATTGACAACATCTTTGAGGCACCCATGAAAATGTATTTAAGTGAAATACGGAAATTGACACCATCTTTGAGGCACCCATGAAAATGTATTTAAGTTAAATACGGAAATTGACAACATCTTTGAGGCACCCATGAAAATGTATTTAAGTTAAATACGGAAATTGACATCTTTGAGGCACCCATGAAAATGTATTTAAGTGAAATACGGAAATTGACACCATCTTTGAGGCACCCATGAAAATGTATTTAAGTGAAATACGGAAATTGACATCTTTGAGGCACCCATGAAAATGTATTTAAGTGAAATACGGAAATTGACAACATCTTTGAGGCACCCATGAAAATGTATTTAAGTGAAATATTTCCCTTAGTTAAATACGTTTTGATAATGAGATAAAATATTAAAATTAATTGTAAATAAAAAAAATCTATTTAATCTATATAATAATACGGCAAGGCAATTTTATGTTCGTACGTACGTTATCACCCTCCCCCTTTTTTTAAAAAACAAGGGTCGCCCGATTGACGAATATATAACGCAAAAAAAAAAGTTTTATTTTATTTAATCTGTTTTATCAAACGTGGAACTTGAACTAAAACACAATTTATTGCTCTTCGGGCTACGATCAAAGTGTAGTATCTTTCAATAATATGGTAGGCTCTGCGTTCGCACCGGATCCATAGAATGGGAATATGTCACACATTCTTATAAGGATAAAACTGTGAAATTTCCACGAATCTCGCTAATCCATGTATATTGCCATCACAAAATACCGCATGGTCGGATCATCGATGACTTAAACGGCCCATACACATCCATGACTCATTCCTAAGTGCTCATAGCTGAACGATCCGAAAAAAGAGGTGTTCTATACAAAAGCATGTGGAAAATGCAACGCAGAACGCTAGTTTTACAATGATATGCGGGACTGGTTTGCTCCTACGTTGTCTTCTGTCTTCTGGCATCCATTTTGTTACATTTTGATAGATTCTCTGCAAAGACGAAGTTTTCCGTCTGGTGTTTATTATTTTTGACAAAGGGAAGTTTCTTTTTCCGAAATATTAAATAAATAAATGATTTTTAATAATCATCTAAACAACACACAAACAGATAACATCACACTTGCTGTTATGTAAGATTTTAAGAATAAATAAATAGTAAGTCCCATTTCGTATTCGATTTATTATTTTTGTTCCTTCCAGCGTTGATCCTACCCGGAATTTGCATTGCCCACAGCCTTTTAAAACATACTACTACTATTCCCAGCAATGCTTCAAGCAAACTACAATTCTCTCTCTCTCTCTCTCTCTCTCTCTCTCTCTCTCTCTCTATATATATATATATATATATATATATATATATATATATATACATACATATATTACTAATGAGTGAACATTATCAAGGCCCAGGGACGATTCGAGGATAAGGGTTAAATATATAGTCAGTTAGACGATGATCGCCATTACGAGGCGATTGGAAACAATAGGTGAAATGGCAGAAGATTACTCAGGAGGAATTGATTATCTAAGAAAACAGCTCAACAAGTATTTGTTTACAATAAACTTGAAGATGACCATGCTGTAGTCAGTTGGGAAGCAGTCTTGTGATATCTTGTTCTACCGATTAGATTTTCTAAGAAAGAAACTTTGTTCATGAAAGTATCGTTTTGTTTTTGGTAAAGAGAGAGAAAAGAAAAGTTATCTGCTGTGGTTGTAGCTAGACGAGTTCTTGCTGTGAATGTATAACTTAGGTGGGGGCAGATATTGAATTTCAGTCGAGCACTTACGATGAATATAACGATAGAGTAGAGAGAGGCTCGAAACATATCTTCTGTGAGAAAAGGAATGAAAAGAGATTATCATCCACTAGATTGCGAAGTCGATTCTGTATTCTGTCACGACAGGAAAGAGTGGTCCAAGCGGCACTTCCCCAGATATAAGAGCAGTACTCCATCTTAGGACGTATATGGTTCTTATACAGGTAGACAATTGTGTCAGGGGTGAGGTGCTTTCTGGAGCGGTCGAATGGTCCAACCATTTTTCCAGCAACATACTTCGAATATATAATGTTAGATAATCACATAATGAGAGATGACTCTGCTGAAGTGACTAATAGAGCAGAGTGGCGACCTAGGTGTGCTGAGTTCGAATCCAGTCGGTTCCATATTACCACTTTCACTTATGGAACGTGTATTTGGTCCCTCGTATAAGAGTGAGGTAGGTCCTAAAATAGAGTTTGCTGCCACCTCTGAGAAGGTGCCGCTCAAAGCACTCTTTCGCCTTCTGCAATCTAGTGGGAGATGAATAACATTAATGTTAGGTTAGATGTCAAATATACTTCCCGTAAATAACCCGTAAAGATGATCGGCTCTCTCTACCGGTCTAGAAAACTTTTCACACGTGCCAGTATCATATATCTCTACATAGCCATCATTCAACCATGCATGGAGTATTGTTGCCACCTCTAGGCCTGTGCACCAATCACTAGTCTGTCTCCCATCGGACAGAGTAACAAAAAAAGAGTCTTTAATTTAATAGATCCCACACTGTCTACTAAGCTTCATCCACTGTTCCATCGCCGCAATGTTGCATCCCTATGCTAGTTTTACAAGTATTTCAACGGAATGTGCACCGACAAACTTACTGCACTTGTGCCCCCTCAACGTACCCCCCCCCCCCCAACAAACCCGACAAGCAACAGAATCACTCCCCCTCACTGTATAGATCCCCAGATGCCGGGAGGCTTTCTACTCTAATAGTTTCTTTCCTGTTTCCCCGACTGTACCAACATGCAGAAAATTAAATGTAATGTGAACAAACATCTCGCTGCACAATTCCCCACTTAAGATGCCTCTACGAGCCTGTCCCTGAATAATGCTCTTATAAATCTGGCCCCTAATTCCAAGTAGCTACTTACGTTTCAGTGGCAGTATGCCTTGTTTGGGGTGAATTAAAGTATAAAAAACAACAAAAACAAACAAAAACAACACAAAAACTGCACAACGACATAGACGGTGTAGCCAACTTCCAGTTACTTTTTGAATGATTTTAAGCGGAATATTTATTCCAAGTCTTTAAAGATGTTATGCTTGCGATATTCACCCTCTGCTCCTATTTACTTGCCTCCCCACGACGGCAGGGTTAGATCAAATGGTGGCTTTTTAATGTGGACATAAATTCAGTACCCCCAACAGAGGCACTCTGGATTGGGACACAAATAAAAATTGTCTAGACAGATTTATCCTTCACTGACCGACGACGGGAAAGATGAAGCGCATTATCAGAACAGATACACTTTGATCCTAGCCAATCCACCCTCTGTAATTGAATATGATGTAGCAATAAACTCCAAATGATAAATTCCATTACTTTGAGATCTGGATGTTTTGAAAGCCATTTGTTTAGTTCAATGAAGTTACGAGTATTGGCTCCGACAGCTTATACTAGAAACCAGGGTTGCCAGTATGGCATTTTAAAGGCCAAATTTGGCCTTTTTTGCAAACAGTTTGCCCTTCAAAAATTGTATTTGTCCCTTTTAAAAATTTGGCTTAATTTTTAGCTATTTTAAAAATTATTTTACATAAATATTTATTTGATTGTAAATATAAAAGAAAACGTTATAATTTAGTAATTTTTAAAGCAGTTTCAACTTCAAAAATTGTATTGTCCATTTTTAAAATTTGGCTGAATTTTTAGCTATTTTTGTTATTATTTTACATAAATATTTATTTGATTGTAAATATAAAAGAAAACGTTATAATTTAGTAATTTTTAAAGCAGTTTCAACTTCAAAAATTGTATTGTCCATTTTTAAAATTTGGTTGAATTTTTAGCTATTTTCTGATTATTTTACATAAATATTTATTTGATTGTTAATATAAAAGAAAACGTTATAATTTAGTAATTTTTGAAGCAGTTTCAACTTGAAACATTGTATTGTCCATTTTAAAAATTTGGCTTCATGTTTAGCTATTTTCTGATTATTTTACATAAATATTTATTTGATTGTAAATATTAAAGAAAACGTTATAATTTAGTAATTTTTGAAGAAGTTTCAACTTCAAAAATTGAATTGTCCATTTTTGAATTTGGGCTTTTTTTCAAATATTATACATACATATTTATTTAATGGTAATTATTAAAAACACTGTATAATTAAGTATTTTAAAGCAGTTTGGACTTCGAAAAATCTATTGCCTTTTGATTGTAGCTTTTTCCTCATTGTTTTACATAAATATCTATTTGATAGTAATTTTTAAAGAAAACGTTATATCTAAGTCTTCTTTAAGCAGTTTGAACTAAAAAAAAAGGTATTGTCTTTTGTTTTATCTTGTGTCCATTCGTCTCCTCGCCTTACTTGGCTTATGGTTTGGAATATTTGTACATTGTCAAATAATGATGGCCTAAATCTAAATTTGTTTTTGGTTTGGTTTGGTATGGTTTGGTAGTTTTGTTTTACGGCATATCAACCCTTTTTGGGTTATTTAATGCCGAATCTGGTCTTGTTTTCTTCTCTTTTTTGTTTCTTTCCCCTTTTAATATCTGTTTCTATTTAACCCATAGTTGGGACCCTAACAGGTACTACCACTCCGGGTCAGGGTGGACCTGGGAGCAATGGTAATTAAGAGGAGGATCCACATTCCCCAAAGTCCGTAAGCCGGATCTCACCATCGGATGTAGTTTAAGGTCATATCCAGGACCGGGAGTAAGGTAGGAAAAATAAAAATAAAAAAGGGGAGGGAGAAAGGGAGAGGGGCTGTTGTTTTTGTTTTTGGTTTTGTAGAACATAATTAAGTTTTACAAAAAAAAAACAAAAAAAAAAACCGTCAATGTAGGTGAATTTCGTCTCAGGGAAAATTTGTTTTTGTATATAACAGAAAATAACTACCAAAACACATTTTATCGCGCCTAACGCACCCCCAAAGCATCTATCAAACTAATATTGCTTCCTTCTTATTCAATCACTCACAATATGTAATATACTCAATGAACATGGTGCCGTATATGGCCAAGCGGAGAATGATTTTCTAATGGGAAGTAGGAGGTTACGGAGGGTCGTAAATGCAACGTCAGACAAAAAGTTAGTAACAAATATATGTCGGAAGATGAGCGAAAACTCACTCGTTACGTAGGCAACCGCAAATGTTGGAAAATGCATCTGTTACCTGCGTGGTATTGTGTGTACTTCAAGCCGTTACAGCCTGGTTTCTCGACTTATACACATCTCGCATCTATCTGGCCTTACGTTGTGTTATTTGATCAAACTGTCGGAAAAGATGATCAGCCGGAGCAGGCCGCCTGGTGCAAACTAAGTCCCACGACGAAAACGTGTCAACACGGTTAAGACATAACAGCAGACCAGTTTATATACGGAAGCGTCGATGCAGTTTGTCTGTAATCAAACCATTCTCTGGACACTTTGTACGTTTGTCACTGAAGTTGTCTAACATTCAGTTTTCGAAGTAGCGAACCTGGTTCAGCGTTTAACTTCGGGAGTTTTACTCAATTCGCCGCGGACAACATTACCAAGAGATAATCATCTACTGCTATGCAAACATCTCTTGCTTATATGAAAATCAGTCCTAAACTAACGTAGTCTCCGACTGCTATGGAGTTTAGTCAAAACTTAGTTGTTTTTTTAATCCTTGCCTCCCATCCAATTTTCGTTAATTAACTTTTGTTCAAAACTTCACTTCTTGGGACTCCTACAAATAATCTCGGTAAATTTATAGAAGTGCACCTTTCGTATTTCGACCCCTAAAAAAAAAGTATCCTATTTTTTTTGGCAAATTACATGTAAACAGCCTCAACAAATATCCGCTATGAAAACAAATTATAATTTTTTTTTTATTATTTTAAGTTTTAGGAGGGGGGTCACTTTCCTATATAAGTTATACGTAAAGTGAGCACCCATTTCATGGCCACCGAATCTCACCTCTCGTGTTTCGACCCCTAAAAAAAAAAATTCTACTTTTTTTGGCAAATTACATGTAAACAGCCATCCATAACAAATATCCGCTATGAAAAAAAAAATGAAATTTTTTATTATTTTAGATGTTAGGAGGGGTGGGGATCACTTTCCTATATAAGTTATACGTAGAGTGAGCACGCATTTGTTGGCCACCGAATCTCACCACTCGTATTTCGACCCCTAGAAAAAAAAAGTTTCTACTTTTTGGGGCAAATTACATGTAAACAGCCTCAACAAATATCCGCGCGCGCGGATATTTGTTGAGGCTGTTTACATGTAATTTTTTTTTTCATAGCGGATATTTGTTATGGATGGCTGTTTACATGTAATTTGCCAAAAAAAGTAGAAACTTTTTTTTAGGGGTCGAAACACAAGAGGTGAGATTCGGTGGCCAACAAATGCGTGCTCACTTTACGTATAACTTATATAGGAAAGTTACCCCCCCTCCTAAAATCTAAAATAATAAAAATTTTCATAATTTTTTTTCATAGCGGATATTTGTTGAGGCTGTTTACATGTAATTTGCCCCAAAAAGTAGGATACTTTTTTTTTAGGGGTCGAAATACGAAAGGTGCACTTCTATAAATTTACCATAATCTCATTAATTAACTCCTTCGAGCTTATTAGCATGCTTCCATTGTTGGAGATCTTTTTTCCAACTCCACTCTTAATATTTCTACCTATCCCATTATTATCTGGTGATGTTGTGAACTGGGACTTTCTATTTCTCCTTTTTTTTTTTTTCATTCTCGATCCGACCACGTGCTATCAGGGGGGAGGCGGGCGTCTTGATAATTTTGCAAATCTAATTTTTTAAATCGTATAAGCAAATTAATGGCCCCCAAATTAAACAATGGATATTTCTTTTATCAGCTGTAAGACACGGTTAAGTTTATAAAAATAATAATCTTCTATTCATCTCTTGTAACAGATCAAATGTCAAACTTACGTGTTTTGAAACTATACTTAATTGTATTCTTTCAAATAAGGAGTTGTCTGCGACATCTACAATAGCTCGTCAACTCAGTGGATTATACAATTATATATATATATATATATATATATATATATATATATATAGTCTCGGAAGTTTCTCAACCATTAAAACTATATTAAAAAAACAAAAACAAAAAAAAAACTTATAGTCCCAAGTCTTCCAGTGGAAAATCACTCATGTAAGTGAATTTATTTTTTACAGTTATTATATTAGTTTGTTTCTAACACTATTTTAAGGGATCATCAGTTGTTTACCATGAAAAACTGTTTCGGGAATTTAATATATATATATATATATATATATATATATATATATATATATATATATATATATATATATATATATATATATATATATTGCGCAAAGTCCAAGACCTTCAAAACCCTTGTATGGGAGCTCCTATATGCTGATGATGCGGTTTTCATTGCCCACGCCTAGGAAGATATGCAGATGATAATTGACCTCTTCTCTCGAGCATATACCACCTTTGGACTCACCATCAATCTGGAGAAAACTATGGTAATGCTCAGGACTCCAATATGTAGAGCCCAACATCTACGTCAAAAGAACTAGATTAAGTGCAGTTGACTCATTTGTATATCTTGGTAGCACTCTCTCCCGAGATGGATCCCTCAACTCTGAGATACCTCTAAGAATTGAAAAGGCTAGCAAAGCTTTTGGTAGGCTTGAAAAGTTCGTATGGTCAGACAGCCATTACCATCAAAATATAACTTTGTGTTTACGAGTTATGTGTCTTGTCTGTTCTCTTGTATTCTTCGGAAATGTGGACAATGTATCACAGACAGATCCAGGTTCTGGAGAGGTTCTACCAAACGTGTCTCAGGAGGATCCTAAATATTAAGTGACAATCATATACACCAGACACCAATGTTCTAGAGCAAGCTGGAGTGCCGAGCATAGAAATGCGTATTATACATAATCAGATGCGCTGGGCAGGGCACTTAGTTAGGATGGGAGACTACAGGCTCCCTACGCAACTGTTATATGGAGAACTGCTGCATGGAAAACGTCCGAGACACAAACCAAAGTTACGTTTTGAAAACGTAATAAAAAACAACCGGAAAACCCCCTTGATATGAACGTGGGGAACTGGGAGAGGATGTCTCTGGAGATATTGGTCTGGTGCAAGTGTATCTATGATGGCTGTGGCAGATTTGAGGCAAAGCGTATACAGTACTTTATCTTTAAACGTATTTTGCAGAAGCAATCAGTGCCAAACGTCCGAGAGACATTTCAACGTTACCATGTGTGTGCTTTATGTGGCAGAGTCTGTCTGTCAAGAGCTGGTCTACTGAGTCACATGAGATCTTATGGTAGGAGCCTAATAAACAAGTGTCAAGTATGAGTTTAATATAGCTACATACAAACGGAAACCAGTGGCCTTGTGTGTCATATCTGCAGCAAGACTTGTAAAAAGAAGTCGGGCCTGCTAAGCCATCTCCGTGCCCACAACCGGGCATTGTAATCTTGTGTGGATGGCCTTATTCTGTAAAGAAGTGGTATAATCATATATATATATATATATATATATATATATATATATATATATATATATATATATATATATATATATATATATTATATACACACACACACACACACATATATATATATATATATATATATATATATTAATGTGTTTACAGAAGATCAGAACAACATCGGTAATACAAATATTAATAAATATTACGCTCTTATTTTGATTTTCTACCAACCTTACACACACACACACACACACACACATATATATATATATATATATATATATTTGTAAGTAATAACTTACAAATAAATAAAATATATTTAGGCTTATACTCCTTATAATTACCGAAATATTCTTAATTGCAAGCTTGATGAAGTTGTATAACAAGATTCAAAGCATATATTTATTATATTTTCATTCCAGTCATATTCACTTCAATTATCTTTCAATTTCATATTTCGGCGAATACTTGTATGTCTTCTTAATTCTTCAGACATACAAAACCCTTTTCTTTTTTTCTTTCTTTATTTTATTTTATTCTTCAAAATGAAAACTTTTTTTTACGCGCGTGAAACGAATGCATTTACAGCGAGTGTATCATATTTTGTTATCCTCAAATCAGACTGGCAGAGTCTATGCCATTGTTGAGGTTACTTGTTCTTTGTCGGGCTGATGTATGATCCTGTGCAGTTCTAGGATGTCAACCCTCCCAGTCTTTACCTTCCCACCTATTGAGAAAGAGTTAGTTTATTGCCGCCCAGGTATTTTTTTTTGTCGACCAGAGTGCTCTTCCTCTAGGACGCTAGCTTTTAAAATCCAACTTTCCTGACCTTGTGTCACACCTTCCCGTCACGGAAGGGTGATAAATAAAACAGTATATCCCATCTCTTCAGTGAGACTAGAAACGGACGTGTACTTCCAACTGTGATTCGAAACCTGAATGCATTTTCAATAGTCAAACGTCGTAATGACTGAGCCATCAGCTACATTAAAGTTTATTTATTTATTTATTTTACTTTTAGACACCCAAACAAGTCATACTGTGAATGAAGGGGCACGGTTTATAGGTGACATCCTAGGTGGGGAGTTGTGCAGCAAGATGTTTGTTTACATTAGATTTAAATCGTAAATTACATTAGACTCTCGAGATATAGATAGATAGACATTCCTAACCTAAGAATTATATAGTAGAGTATTAAACCGATCCTTCTAGATTGAGACATTTTTTTAATTTTTGTCCCTAAACAATGTGTTCCCTATTCTAGGGAGCTCGATTACTTTCACATTAAAAACTGACTGTGTCCAACTTTGTTCGTGGATAGGCAAATAACGAATCGGAACCCCTAAACACATTTAGGCATGGCACCCTATTGGCAGCAATATTTTCATATTAGCCAATGTCCTTCTTTTATCACCAATTATCTCTCTCTCCCTATCTATCTATCTATCTATCTATCTATCTATCTATCTATCTATCTATCTATCTCAATATGCTCACTATCTATCTATCTATCTATCTATCTATCTATCTATCTATCTATCTATCTATCTATCTATCTATCTATCTATCTATGCTCACTATCTATCTATCTATCTATCTATCTATCTATTTATCTATCTATCTATCTATCTATCTATCTATCTATCTATCTATCTATCTATCTCAATATGCTCACTATCTATCTATCTATCTATCTATCTATCTATCTATCTATCTATCTATCTATCTATCTATCTATCTAACTAACACACACACACGTGCGTGCGCACATACACACAAATACTACATTCTTACCCACTCTCTATTTCCCTCTTTTTTTTTCGCACGCACACACACGCATGTGCGATCATCGACCCTTACTCACTCCCACTTTTCTTGCGACAGACGCACGCACGCATGCACTGCCCTCTTACTCTTTCTCTCACACGCACGCACTTACTCCTTCTAACTCTATCTTTCTGTTCCTTATCTCTCTCTCTCTCTCTCTATCTATCTATCTATCTATCTATCTATCTATCTATCTCTTTTCGTTAATATTTCTTTATTCTTTCTTAATTTTCTCCTCTTCTTTAACCTTTGTTTTGTTTTTCTTTTCACTGTATTCTTATCTCCCTATCCTTCTCTTTCTTCCCCTCTCTCTCTTTATCTCTCTCTATCTATTTTATTTCTATTACTGTGTGTGTGTATACGCGTAACGAGCGTTATACTTGCCTACTCTTGTTTGTTACTGAATGTGTGGACATAATGTGAGTGTGATTTTCGGTGGTAGCGGAAAGAGAAGGATGGAGAGAAAGAGAAATGGAGAGAGGAGGAGAGATAGAGTGGGAGGAAAAAGACAGGCAGAGAAAGAGAGAGAGAGAGAGAGAGGTAGAGAGAGAGAGAGGTAGAGAGAGAGAGAGAGAGAGAGAGAGAGAGAGGGGGGGAGGATATGTGCATCACGTGATCTTTTTCTCTTTCTTTTTGTTTCTTTCAACGCAGAATCGAGGCCAACTTTCGTTGCCTGAGTCGAAATACATTCCGTGGTGCACCACCGGCGCTTCAATTCTGTTTCAATAACGATTTTTAGAATTTATTATAATACGTTGTTTGTCAGTGTCTGCAATGTCTATTGTTATTTTAGAAACATGCCTGTTTATTTTAGAAAGCAGTTAAATGTATACATACATACATACATACACACATACATACATACATACACACATACATACATACATACATACATACATACATACATACATACATACATACACACGTATATGTACTAGTTGAAGTGCCGTCTAGGCAGGGTTTCTCAACTTCTACATTTTATAGCTAGGGTAAGAAGTTAAGAACATCTATTAAGTATTTGTCAAATTCATAGTTTACCATCTTCTGCTGACCCCCACCCCCCACCAAAAAATGATATTCTACTTTTTTAGTCGATTACGTGTGAATAATCTGAATTTTTTTTAAAATTTAGAGTGGGGGATCAGTTTCGCATATAAATCTAACGTAAAATGATATCTCATTTGCAGGCCATTTTAGCGTTTTAGCGAGGTAAACTCGATTTGTTTTTGCTATGTGAGATTAATTATGCACGTTCTTTTTGGGAGAGAGTTTTATTATTAAAAAGTTAGTAAAGAAAAAATTACTTTCTTCAAGCGATTACGTGCGTTTTTATGAGGTTTACCACTCGGGTCTAGGGTTAGATGTAGGATTAAAGGAGTTTTATTGGAGGAAGGGGGCGACTTGCCACTCAGACCTAGGGTTAGTGGTAGGATGAGTAATTTTTTTTCCTCAATAGTTCACTTAGACATGTGCAACTGATATTGCGCATGAGCAGCAAGCATTTCGCTGATTTAACTGCTATAAATAGACAAAACTTCATAGCACCAAGAAACCTTTGTAAGAGTGTAATAGCCGCAAAAAAGTAGGTATACCGAGATGGGTCGCATAAATTAGTAACTCGCGATTTCTAGAAAATCAATAATAATGTGGTGAATAATAGGCAATCAATATTCCTGACAGTATACAACTACCATGGTGCCGCTTACACGGGAACGGATAAGGCTGAACTGCTTCCCAGCGGTTCGCCTTTAATTCCACCTCGAACTTCACAAATCACTCCTTCCAAGATTTGCCACTACAGACAGAAGCCACCCTTGATGATCTGATCATCACCCCTTCCCATGTTCTGGATATCCTAAAACCTTGACACCTCCAAAACATGTGGGCTTTATCCTATCTTTGCTAGAGTAATAAAAATACCCTTCTAAGCTTGCCTATGTCCCCTTCCAAACTCTATAACAAATGCCTTACCGAATCTTTCTTCCCTGATAGCAGGAAAATTGCCTCTGTGGTACCAGTGTTCAAGAATTCTGGTGAAAGTACTTACCCGCAAAATTATTGCGATAACGGAAAGTTCCGCTCGCGCGTAAGACACTATTGATATCATGAAGCTTATCCCCGCCCCCTGGATAAGTGTATCTTGATTTCAATTACTGTCTGTGATGATTTCTCGCGGCTGTGTCGAGTTAGGCGTTAGGTTCATAATTCTAGGCTGAATCGACGAACTGCGTTTGCCTCATACGAAACCACCACTTCCTAGACTGATGAGGGTGTAAGTCCGAAACGACGTCATCTGTAGGTATAAAACACTTTGATATATATATATATATATATATATATATATATATATATATATATATATATATATATATATATTTCTGTCATAAGTAGATCGCATTCGTTATTCCACCTTAAAGTCCTGGAAACTATATATATCAAGTCATTCAAACCCTCCCTGGCTTCTAGGACTCAATGTGATCCACTTGTGAACCTCCCCCCCAATCCCCCCCCTAAACTTGTCACTGGTCTTCATTTTACTTTTTTAAGTTTTTAGTCGTGATGCTTGAATTATTTCCACGTATTTACTCTGATGAGTGTGGACGAAAGCCGGCTTAGTATATTCATGTATATTTTTTTCTCCTCTCGTTTTTACAATTTTCAATTTCATTCGACCCCCAAAAAATTTCACAAACGTCTATATTCCTTGCCTTAATATATATATATATATATATATATATATATATATATATATATATATATATATATATATATATATATAAATATATATATATATAAATATATATATATATAAATATATATATATATATATATATATAAATATATATATATATATATAAATATATATATATAAATATATATATATATATATATATATATATATATATATATATATATATATATATATATATATATATATATATATATATATATTGCAGCTTTCGCTATGCGGGGTAGACCGTGGTCAAGCTACAAGATAAATTTATTGTCTCCAAACAGCTTAAGACATTCTGATAGGCAACGGAATCAATAGACCTTTTAACGAAGCAGTTTCTTTCTGATCCCGGTGGCAGACATGTGACCCCAAACCATTAGAGACTGTAGGAATTCTATATTTTCTATCCCTATTTAGCATCATGTCTCTCTGTCTACAAACGCGGTGCCATGAATCACCAAAGGCAATACAGAATGATGATTCATTACTGACAATTGACCTGCTTCATTGATCAACAGATACACTATGTAGACCTGTAATCCATATTGAACGATTTCGTTCATGTTTAACTGTTAGTTGTGGCTTCGGTATCCGGCAGTCATATCCAGGCAGAAAGAGTCTCCGAAGTATAATCAGTGGGAAAGCAGCTACACTTTTGAAATTTCACACCATTGGCAATTCGATTCTTTTCAGCTTACGTTGATCTCTAGCTGTTGGGTTGTGTTTCGCACCACATTTGTACCGTTTTGAACAAGTCCGACTTGTTATCTTCAAGATCGCAGATTGAAAGCATTCCACCTGGACAGCCGTCTCTTTTTAATCTTGTCAGCTCCCAACAACGCATGACTGGTCTTTTTGTGCTTCCGTCATAGCTTTAATCCTTTGCCATTTATGATATTGGGTGATGATATGATAAACACTAAGGATTGGACTCTTTTGATATCAATACCTAACACTAAGAATACCCACGAAATTACGTAAAATTAGTGAATAGATAAAAAAATATTTTAAAACTTTTATTCACCCCAAACAAGATATACGTCCACTGAGACCTAAGGGTAACTGTGGATTAGGGTCCAGATTTATGAATGAATCCTAAAATGGGAGTTTTGCAACGAGATCTTTGTTCACATTATATTTAAATTGCTGCATGTTGGTACAGTCGATGAAATAGGGAACAAGGAGGTATTTTTACAGGATAGCTGTTAGAGAAAAAGAAGCTATTAGAATAGAAAGCTTTCCCGCATCTGAGAACCTCTACAGTGAAGGGGTGAGATTTTGGTGCTTGTCGGGTTGGTCGGGAGTATTTACGTTGAGGGAGCACAAGTATCAGGAGATGTTATATTATTTACATAGATCGAATTGATATACTGCTAAGAGTAAACTATCCCAATTTTAACCAAATTTGGCGAAAAAATGGAATATTCCATTTCATTCTATAAGCTAGTTGAAACGAATATGTAAAAGGAATGTAAATATATATTATCTTTATATAATACTGCCCAAAACCACTTCAAAAGGGTTATTGAAAACGCTAAAGAGTCCTATGCCCAATCAGTTATATGACGAGTGGCCGATCAGATGCTTGGCTCCCATGAGTTTTGGAGAATGACAAACAAGGTCTTGAACAGATGCAAGGACTCTATACTAACTATCAAAAATGGACCTGAGATGAAATCCTCAGTATCTGATTAAGCCAACATTTTTGCAAAGAACTTTACAGCAAATTCCATCCTTTGCGATCAGGGCCAGCACACACACACACCTATACACACACACACACACATATATATATATATATATATATTTATATATATAAAATAAAATAAAATAAAATAAAGTAACACGGAATCACATAATCACCGGTGCGATAATTTATATCGACCCTCCGCCCTTTTCAAGCACCTAAACGAGGAGATTACATGTTTGAAAATCATTTTTAAAACATGTAATCTCCTCGTTTAGGTGCTTGAAAAGGCCGGAGGGTCGAAATAAATTAGCGCACCGGTTATTATGTGATTCCGTGTAATTTTATTTTATTTATGCTCTGTTTATTACATTAATCTCTCATATTCGGATTTCATTCTGGAATTTATTTCACTATAACACACACACACTATATATATATATATATATATATATATATATATATATATATATATATATATATATATATATATATATATATATATATATTCGTGGCATAGAATGTCTTTTATATGATCAGAATGTGATCTTCCTTCGTGTGTTGAAAATGGGATGATGGCTGCTAATGGAAGAGGGAGACCAATAACAAGTGCTAAGAAAACTTAGTACACAATTCATTTCCTTTTTCTTTTTCTTCATTTCTTCCTCCTTTAAGTTGTTTACTTCTTCTTTTTCTTCTTCTTCTTCTTCTTTACATATGTATACATATGTATAAGAGAGATAAAGAGAGAGAAAGAGTGTGTGCGAGATAAATCGATAGATAAAGACAGACAGCGGTATCGGATCTTGTGGTGATTATTTATTCTATATACCTCCCCAAATATATCTTATAATGTAGATATCGGCCTATATAGAGATGATAGATTTGCTATAATAAGGTCAAATGGGGGAAATTAAAAATATTATATACATGGAAATGAAAATATTAGGCATAAGAGTAGACGTATTAGTTAACATATAAATAACTCAATTTTTAGATGTCACTTTCAACTTAAATAAAAAGTACATACGAGCCATATTTAAAGGATAACGCTAATCCAATATAAGTAAACCCAAAATCCAATCACCCCCTATAAATCAAAAGCATATTCTGACTAGCAAGGAAAATGTATTTAAGAAGTCTAGAAACATTTACAATACAGCTGTAACATAAGAACGGGTATAATAATATCGAGGTGAAATATAAACAACAAGATACCAATAACTATAATAAAATTTAAAATAAAAGACAGCGAAATATCATCTGGTTTATGCATTCCTATAATCAGATGCTAAAAACTAAGCTTGGCAAGAAATTCCTAAATCTCACCGAAAACCACTTCACCGAAACTAACCTCTTGCACAAAATAGTCAATAAAAATAACTTTAAACTGTTATAAAGTTACTGCGAAAACTTAGAATTGATGATTAAAGCCAACAATAACAAAATAATAAAGAAGAGTAGTAGAGAAAAAGCTAAAAACAAAATGCATAAAAACGTGATGAATATAGCAACAATAAATAAAATGACACTGAGATAAACAATAATATAACACTAGAATAGTAATAACTCAAACTCTAATAGCAACCAGTCAAATAGAAATAAGCAAGTTAATAATGAAAAGAAAAACTGACACTGTAAAACTTGTGCACTTTGCCCACTATAAAATAACTGCCTAACCAACTGGATTGTTTACTAAGCCACAATATTTGGCAAAGAAAACCTGAATAACAGAAACTACTACATAGGAGAAACCTCTCTTGATTTTAAATACATGTGTTAGAACTATAAAAATACATTCAGGAGCAAAAAAATGTCGATGCAAAACATCACTAGCGAATCATTACCCAGAACTCAAAGAAAGCCGACGTTCGATAATAACTGAGTGGTAAATAGTACGATGGACCAGTACATGTAGATGTTTAGACGAGCCGTGTAGATTATGTTTGAAAAAGAAGCTTTACATTTTTGAATTTTAAAGATTCTAATAACTTAATAAACTGTAGAAGGAAAATAACAATGAATTGTAGACATAGAATACACTTTACTTTATGATAACCACATACATAACAAATAAATAAATACAAACTAAAAACTAAATTAACATATTAAGTAGCAATGAATAACAAAATAAATAGAAAAAAATTATTCTAATCACGCACGTGTTAAAATAAGGAAAACTGTTAATTCGACACGCCCACAAAAAGGAAGCGCCACACCCAAACAAAACAAAAGAAAATATGTTTAGTAAAAGTCAGTCGGGCCTTTGTTTGAGAGAAGCTAAGCCGTTGGCTAATGAAAACATTCACCCGTGAGAAAGAAATAACAAAAAATCTGATTAGTTAGTTAGCTAGACTAAATACCACGTGGATATATAAAAAAAACTATAACTAAATAAACTTAGCTTGACGATTCCCTAAGGAGATGAAACACGGACGCTTCTGTGTAGCTTATTTGTCATAAATATATTTTCATACATTACTATATATATATATATATATATATATATATATATATATATATATATATAATAAATATTTGTTATTGTTTATTATCTATGTACGTATACGTTTAGTCCTTTTTAATCGGAACTCATCAGCATAGAGATATGACTATTCACTACCGGTCATGCGATTCGAAACCCCGGATCACAAGTATTTTTCAACTCAAATCCGAAGTCTTTAACCACTCGGCCAATTTAAAATAGCGAATAAACGGTGATAATTTTAACACTTTATCGGCGGGATCGGACCCATATCCCGGCGTATAGAAACCGCCAAAAACCCTGGCCCCAATTTTGAACTATTGAATTGTTCGCTGTTCATGGTTGTTCGGCGCGAACGAAAATCCCATAGTAAATTAATAGTAAAACATCAAGTGGAATAAATTAGCACATTGCATAATCCTGTTGTGTAATTGGTTAAAATATATCCAGTTGCTTTGTTTACGTAGATTGCAACCCACAGAAGTAATTTGCTCTGTAAATAGTCAGAAAAACGCTTCTCACTCGAAATTCTAATTTTCAATCAACTATGCAGCCGTGAAACGTTAATATTAAACAAAATTGGAAGGCCTATTTATATCAATACATATACAGGATTCTAAAATATAATTTAGCTTAAACTGATTTAATATGTGACTTAGCTTACTTTGATGTTTGTTTATAAAGTTAGTGGACATCTTTTTAAATTCTGGTTGTGTGACGTAACATCCGGTACTATGATGTCACATCCGTCTGTGCGTGAATCGAAGCGTTAATACATTAGCGTGATAAAGTGTAGATAGATATAAGACAGAAGTGAAATAGATAAATAGATAGGAATAGACGAAGACGGAGACAGACAGGAAAATTGGCTTAGATTTAACAACACAAATCTAGAAATAAAGGGGAAACTGAAAAATAAGGGATCGAATGATCGTTGAAGATTTGGAAGGAAAACAAGAAGAAACAAGCGGCGAAAGGGAGGAATGGAAACACAAAAACAGAGAAGCAGTGTAGGGATGAAGATGGCTGCGGATGAGGAAGATGATGACGATGGCTAAGGGAAATGAAGAAAATGTTCAGAAAAGCAATTGTATTTGCAGAAGGCGTTGTATGCAAAACAGGATGAACTGTTTTGGCGTTAATACAAAAAATTAATATCCCCGCCAAGACGAGTTGGTTTGAACTTTTCTCCTCTTTCTTTTTCGCTTGCCAATGTATTTCTGGTGGCCAACAGTCAAGGCTAATATAGTAGAACATGTGTAAGACTTACACCTCCCGGTGCCAAAATTATCCCAAGGGCTTGTGTACCTGATTGAACAGCATATATCTATCATTATACTAAAACTAATCAACGTTTGTTTTCCCAAGTTTTTTACCCTATATATATTTATGACATGCTAAAATATTCCTTACTTTCGGATTTAAGGTATGTTTTAAAAAAATCAATTATAATTGTTCTAATATATACATTGAGCAGAAAGAGGCTAATTCGAATTTTTCTTTTTATGTAAATTTTAAAATATTCTTTTATATAACTAGATTTACAAAGTAACTTTTTCCTAATTCAAGCCATTTAAATCTAGCCCAATATATATATATATATATATCTTTTTTGTTTCATTTTACTTCAGTCGAAGTTCTCAGTAACTAAGGGGCTTCTTCCTGGGTCTAACATTTGATCTCTATATGAGAGATACATAGATATTCAAATATTCCATTAAAGTTTAAAGTTAGTAAAGATGTTAAGCACATTAATTTTCCTCTCCCCAATTGACCAGTTAACTATGTTATAGTATATCTTTCTTATGGTCTCTTGGTTTTACCGGATTCCAGGACAAGAATTCATCTAATCTGGTGGAATATCCAGCTGAGTGCGGTTACTGAGGGTAACATTACTTGGAGAAGGTTCACCATTCTTCGTATAAGCCAGTGTATAGCTGTGTTGAAGAAATTTTATTTGGGCTTCGAATATTGTTATTTTGAATATTTGGTCAGGGTTTACTTGTAGGGTAGAAGTATCCTTATGTCAGGTTGTTCTGACAAACCCTTGTACAGAGAAACGGAAGACACTATCAGTTGGTGCCTAGTAGGTAATTCAAACTCTCCTGTATGTGTTTTCTGTTTAATGTGAAATAAATAAAATAATTAATTAATGAAAAGCAGTGAAAAAGCGAAGCGAACCACGAGAGGATCGAAATAAAGCAGTGGATTAAATAAATGAAGACAATTATAATATATATATATATATATATGTATATATATATATGTATATATATATATATATGTATATATATATGTATATAAATATATATATATATAGTATAAAATATATTTGAACATGAAACACTAAAAAACAAAAAATACTATGTAGAAGAAACTAGATACCATAAACTAGGTATCATAACTACAAAATCACATTCAATAACAAAAAACACTGATTCAAAACACCACAAGGAAAACAATTACTGGGAACTCAAAGCAGGCGGACACGCCAATAATCCTGTTTAAATTATTATAATGAGCAAGTACATGCAGATATTTAGACGACCTGTGTAGATAATGTTTGAATGAGAAGCTAGAAATTTAAAATTTTAAAGATCTTTTAACATTACTAAATTATAGAATCGAATTAGCATCTAACTGTAGGCATGGAATAAACTTGAAAATAAATAAGTAAAATAAAATAAATTAATAAATAAACAAATAAACTTAATTAATCGCTAAAGTAGCAACGAGTAACAGCATAAATATAAAAGATGAATTATTTCAGTCCATAGTTGTTAAAATTAGGTCATTTATTTATTTGACCCACTTAAAAATTAAGTGCGCCAAACGGACCCCTAAACAAAAGAAAAGGGTGTCAAACAAATGAAAATAATAGCCGGAGAGGGAGTAATAACAACACATCTCATTGGTTAGTTAGCTAGAGTAAACGCTACTCTTTAGTCAAGAACGCAGGATGAGGGTCTATTTAGTGAAGGAGGCGGCACGTGGCGGTGCAAATTGAATTAGAAATGGTGTTCTTGTTTAGAAAGTATTGTTGATATGGTAATATGAATTATTAAAACAAGAACACCATTTCTAATTCAATTTGCATCGCCACGTGCCACGTCCTGGGCTAAAGAGACCCTCATCCCACATTCGCTTCAACAACAGACGAATTGAAAACACATACAAAAAAAAATGACGAGAAAAAAAAAGAAAGAAAAGGTATTTTAATATATCTTTTCTTTAAAAATTCTGATGATGATGTCTATCTTCGAAAATTTAATTGAAAAAAAAAATTGAAAAAAGTTAATTAAATTAAAATGCATTGTATGGCGTTCTTATTTTTAATAATTCATATTACCATATACACATTTCTAATTCAATTTGCACCGTCACGTGCCATCAGACGAATTGAAAACACACCAAAAAAAAAAAATGATGAGAAAAAAAAGAAAGAAAAGGTATTTTAATATATCGTTTTTTTTAAATGCTGATGATGAAGTATATCTTCGAAAAATTAATTAAAATTAAAAAAAAAAAAGTGAATGAAATTAAAATGCATTATATGGCGTTCCTATTTTTAATAATTCATATTATATATATAATTTTGAAATTTTAGAATCAGCCAACATGACGCGAGATTTTTTAAAACAAATGAAATATTTATTAAATGATTTTTTTTCTTAATCCAAATTTTCGGTTTAAAAAATCTTATTCATGGTACAGACAATATTTTCCTTTTTTTCCTTTTCTTCTTTTTTTTTCATAATCGAAGTCTTACGGCTTGGGTAGAAGATCGATCATCTGGTGTTATGAAGATACTTTTTTGTAATGCCCGATCTGTAGTGGAGCGCGCTGAAACGCATGTGTACGATAATGAGATTTAAATTTTACTATGCCCCTCCTTCTTGTGTCATTTACTTGTAATTGACACCTCAGCATCCCGTCGTCCGAAAAAACAGCAAAGAAAGTTAGCAAATAAAAATAAAAAAACAAATCAAGAACAGAAAACAACAAAAAAGTTCTTCAATTAAGTGTTCGTTCGGCATGCAGTGGTTTCCTGCTCATTCAGGTAGCAGATACGTATGTATGGGTGTGTGCATGTATGCATTTCGTGGTTCTTGTGTTGGAAGAGGATAATGATTAAATCAATGATCTACGCATGCAATGAAGAGTTCGTCACTAGGAAATGAGGGCTCGCAACACCCTTTACAATTACTGCACTATCCTCTTCTAGGTTTTGGTACGATGCTCGCTCTCCCCAATTTTCTTCTCCGCAGGTGGGTCATCCACCTGGATCTCCGCCAAGGGCAGCGATTCCTGCACCTGCTCGTGATCTGGGCACAGTACACTCAAGGGTAACCCTTCTTCGCTCATGCACTCGGTTGTCAGTGTATTCGCGTTGTCCAACCTCTCCCTACCTCTATTCAACACACGCTTTGTTGAAAAGGCCAACCCGATCATGACTGAAATTCCTACCACCATCAGCCAAACAAACACAGTACCTGTGCTTAAATTCCACCCTAAATCCTCTCTCTTCACCCGCCTTAATTGAGATTTATATTTCTCCAAACTATTTTTTCCATCCGTGTTAATAATTCCGGCATCTTCTGCAAGGTGACCTTAGTAAATTCCCTTACCATAGTCTCACACAATGCAGTCCATCCACTCGCATTTGCTCCGGTCAACTCCAAGAAGGAGTCCCTGTTCTCGAACCTTTCCTCCGCCTGATAATAGGAGAATAATCGATACCCCAATGGCGGCACATCCCATGGGCAACTCTATAACGGACAACAGAGGGTGGACGGTTACGGCGTGGGTGACCTTCCCATCACAAACCTTAGATAACTCCATCCCCTCCTGGGTAGCTACGGCCCATCGGTTACACTTACCGCAGCAGACAACACAACATTCGTCAATATCTCTACCTGACATTTTTTTCTAATCCCTCCCTTATCGTTCTTGAACAATTTTAACACGCACAGCTCATGGCCGCTAATCACGTAAATCGAGCTTACGGACCCACACACCCCTAAGGCATCTGTCTCGCATTAACTCGCTTCCTCGTTTGTCAACAACATGAATTTGGTTCTAGCCACATTTACGGCCACGAACTCTGTTTCTACTCGATATCTAGCGACGGCTTCGAGTCCTTGGTCGGCTCGGGGGTATAGCATGGGCAGGGTAATTGCCCGGTATGTTTCGAAAGTACCATCCCTATCCAATAGCAGAATTGATAATAATACTAGTAGCTTCACCCTTTCGACAACGTAGCACATCCCAGCGCCTTATAATAATTCAATAACTGCACAATAGGGGTCGACCGGCAATCTCAAATGATGGGGTAACTCGGTCTGTATTTGCAACAGCACCTCTCTCAATCTCCCCGGGGCTACTATACTCGGCGCCAGGTGTCCCAGTGACAACACATCCAACTGTGCCCACACATGTTCTAATATCATCCTCAACGTCTGTCCTGTCTGGTGTACCATATTTGTCAATGTCAGTAACTGAAAATATTGTTGCACAAAAGTGTCCAGTTCGCGCATTTCTGCCGTCACGGCGTCAGTTATATTGGTTATATTGGTTATATTGGTTATATTGGTTATATTGGTTACTTTCCCCACCTGAGAGAACAGCCACCTTATACTATCCCTGTTTTCGGTCAACTCCAGCCTCGTGGCGTTTAGAATCGATATGCCTTCTCTGGCTGCATGCGATAGTAACCCTTTTTGGTTCTTCTCTAGTGCTTCCAATTTCTTCGTGATTATTTTCTCATCGCTTGTGACATCGTCCCAAGCAACACACTGAGTGTCTTTCACACTATCGGTAGCACTGATTTCTTCTTTCTCGTCTGCATTGACTCTATCCCTCTTAGATAGGATCTCATATCTTTCCCTTCGTTTATCATTACCTCTGTGTCCTTTAGGAAGGAGCACCACAATCGAACATATTCCTGGTTGTGCGAATATTTATCGATTATCTGTCATCCAGCTCTCACAAACCTCGCCACCTCCTCGTTCGATCGTTTCAGCAACATGCAGATCCACCACCAATGTGATCCATCATTTGGATCTAGCCACGACGACCCCCATCTGTTCCAGTTATGCATCTCTCTATCCTTATCTATCCGTTTATCTCCAAGGTGACATCCAAGAGAACGGTCCGCGCTACAACCACCAGCACCACATGCACATGGGGGCCCTCCCCGCACACGGTAGAGCCAACAGATGCGACACAGTCTAACTAGTCGTCGTCCCCACAGCGCCCAGCAAAAGACGTACCATAGTCGCTTTCGTCTCGCTAGAAGAAAGGCAGCATTCTCTGTTTGTGATTCTGCTCCGAGGTGCAAGAGGCGGTGACGATGTCTATCATAGTCAAGTTTAAAGTCGCCTTGAACAAACATTCAGACAGTATATAGATGTACACATTCGCCTATGTATGGAGTATTGTTATCACATCTCGGCTGGTGTACCAAACGCTAGCCTCTCCCTCTTGAACGGGGTCCAAAAAAGGGTATCTAATCTAATAGGCTCCTCACTATCAAGTCTGCTCCAGCCTCTGTCCCATCGTCGCAATGTTGCATCATCGTGCTTGTTTTACTAGTAATTTAATGGAATCCAACGAATGTCATGCACTGGTGCACCCTCTATGTAAATAATCTCGATCAACCCGTCAGTTAGCAAGATCCCACCACTTCACTGTTGAGGTCCCCAAATGCCGGATAGCTTTCTACTCTAATAGCTTGTTTCCTTGTACTGCTAGCTTTTAGAATTCTCTTCCTGATTCCTGTTTCCCTGACCGTACTAACATACACACATCTAAATGTAATGCGAACAAGCATCTCGCTGCAAAACTCCCAATATAGGATTCCTTAATTCACAGTAGACCCCTAAAATCTGTTCTTTTACATCGCGTGTTAAAATTTGCTACTTTTTGCCAATACTTTTGAATTCGAAAAAAATATAGAAATTAGATTCAGATGGATTTTATATAATTCATTTCTTTAGACATGATAATATATGTGTTAAAAGGTTAAACAAAATAAGACTAACCGTATCTATATATTTTAGAAAACGATCAAATGCTGTAAAACCCGAAAACACCTCTTTGGTGTAGCATTACCAACCCTTTTCTACATATTTATACATACATTCACCAGACGGCGTTTCAGACCAAATTATATCCCCATACCCGATGTTAGAGGGCGCTACAATCGGTGGATATAAAAAAGGACGCACGAGAAAATTCTTAATTTCCTCTTGTTTTGCCTCGCAAGCACACGTGCGCTACACACAAGCATTTCACGGCATGTTAAAACTTTTCTCTCAACTTACACACACACACACACACGCACGCACGCACACACGCACGCACGCACACACATACACACACAACCGTACACATCCTTTCCGGACTTCATTTTACGCATTGTAAAATATGTACACATTTTTATGGACACAATCTCAAAGCGAACCTTGTCGGGTTTGCGAGAAATAAATGGTTTTGCCTCAATTATCGTTTCCGCGTTGTCTCTTTGTTTCCTTTATAATTGCTTGTATATGAACATATATGGTGAAGAAACGCTGCCTAAGCGTCTGTAAACTTCTTCATGCGCTGTTATTCTTATCGGCGGTTTCCGTTTTTAACGGTGCGGCCGTCGTAAAATAAGCCAATGAAATAGCTATATTCCGTCTCTTTTTCTCTATAACTCTATGCTGAGGAGGACTCCGGTTTCTTCGTGGATCATAAATAATCCATCTTGCGATTAGTTCTGTTATACACTGAGTGAAAAGGGGGGGGGGATGTGGTAAGTTCCGTAGGTGACGTCACGGCGTGCGTCGGCTAACAACGGTCGACAGCTTTCACAGTAGACCATCGACTGTTGTTTTTTTTTGTACAAATAAAAACGGAAGTTTATGAACGACTCACGCTAAGCAGTGGAAATAAAATATTTGAACCGTCATTATTGTGTTATTGTTCTGACATCTTTTCGACGAAACGAGAGCACATTGTGACGGATACAAAATGGCGGACACGTACATGTGTAATTGTTTCAGATAACAAAACAAAAGCAAGGACGATGCAAATGATCGACCATTTGTTTTGTTTTTATTTTGTCCTTCACACTCGCGATACCCCCTCCCCCAAAAAGAAGAACAGCCCTAAATTCTCAGGTGTCCATATTATTTCCATCCAGGAAATGTCGGCTTTCCTGCTCGTTTTTTTTAATGATAAAATTTGATGTCTTTATGGATATTCATCCTTACGCCGCCATTTTGATATACCATTTCTATCCAGAATGCCAAGCCCATCTCGGACAATCCACTCAGCGTTTTCTTTTTTGTTGTGTTATGTTTCTGTCTTTATACAATAACGCTGATTGCGTCCGCTCCTTAGCCCATTAGCCAGGTGAAATCATTGTTTCGCATTTTCCCCTTGAAAATGCACCAATCGCTAAAAAGTAATCAAGTCTTTATAATTCTCCGACGAGTCGTACCATCAGTATGACCATCGTTCCATCCTTATTTCCCATGATTATATCTATTCTTCATATTTAATGTGTTTTTCAATGTTCGTATTTCGATTTTTTTCGTTTATTTGTACATTTAAAAACATTCTTTTAGTGATTAGATGAATTTAAAAATCAGAAGTTTTTCAAAGACTCCAACTGGCTTTTAGGAGTTTTGACTAAACGCAGAATATTCTTTGTTGCTTCTTTCATGTTGCCCTTTTTTAAAATGTTTTTTTTTTATCATTTTTCTTTTCCGTCTTTGTTTTTTTCTTTCTTTATCTTCTGTTTTTATCGTCTTTTTCTTCCTTTTCCTTCACCGTCATCTTTCTTTTTCATTCCATTTCTTTCTTTTATATATTTTTGCTTCCTTTATTTTTTCTTTCCTTTTATTGATTTATTTCTATTTTAATTTTTTTTCATTCTTTTCTTTCTTTCTTTCTTCTTCTTCTTCTTCTTCTTCTTCTTCTTCTTCTTCTTCTTCTTCTTCTTCTTCTTCTTCTTCTTCTTCTTCTTCTTCTTCTTCTTCTTCAATCATTATCGTTATTATTTCTTTTTATTTTGAATTTATCACCGTATTTCTTCTTCTTCTTCTTCTTCTTCTTCTTCTTCTTCTTCTTCTTCTTCTTCGTTTACTTTTATATCTTCCATTATTCCCACCTTCTTCGTCTCTTCTGTTTCTTCTTCTTTTTTACTTCTTCCCCTCCTCCTCATTTAGTTCTACTATTCCTTTCTTCTTCCTCTTCTTTTTTATCATTATCGTTATTAGTTTTTATTTTATTTTGAATTGATCACCGTATTGTCTTCTTCTGCTTCTTCTTCTTCTTTTTACTTTCTTTTTTTCTTTTATTGCCCTTAAAACATTCTCTTTCGTCTTTTAAACTCAACTCAAAGATAGACCCTGTCACAGTTAGTTTAATAGAAAATAAATGAAAACCACAAAAACTCCATGAAAACAAAAATATTTCTTGCCTGGATATATTTATTCGCTGTTACATCCGGAATTTTATTTTAACTTTTGCTTTATTTTTCTCTTGTTCCTTATCTCCTTCTTTTTATTTATTCTTTAATATGCGTGTCTTTTGATGGGTGTGTTATTAACATGGCTTAACAGTGACCAATTTCAACATTTTATGTTGTGGTGGGCATTTTACTAATTTACACATTAAAATGGCCATCAGATTTTAGTTAAAAAAATCATTTTATTTCAAAATTTTTCACGAAACTAATTATTTGTTCGTTTTTCTTCACCGTCGTCTTTCTTTTTCATTTCATTTCTTTCTTTTATATATTTTGCTTTCTTGATTTGTTCTTTCCTTTTATTGATTTATTTCTATTTTAAGAAGAGACGAAGAAGATGGGAATGATGGATGATAGAAGTAATCGAAGAAGAAGAAGAAGAAGAAGAAGAAAAAGAAGCTAAATACGGTGATAAATTCAAAATTGTCTAATTACAATTGGTCACTTGACACGACATATAAGCCTATAGAACTTCGCCCCGCCTGTGTCTCCAACTGTCAGTAGAAGAAAATTAGCCAACATTTAATATGATTTGTCACCAAAAGACTGTCCATTTTTCTCGAATTTCGACTCATTCGTTATTCTCATCAATTAACTAAATCACATCAACACGCTCACAAATATCTTTTTTTGTATGTGCATTCCAACCGAAATATCATTTGGATGAAAAAGGATCTTAGCATAGGTGAAGGGTCGTCAAGTGCAAGTTGGCCCTATGTTTTAACTCGATACACGGATGATGATGATGATGATGATGATGATGATGATGATGATGATGATGATGATGATGATGATGATGATGATGATGATGATCATCTCGTAGTGTTGGTCCTTCCGATCAACAATCTTGGATTAGGATCGCGCGCTTGTCGATCTGAAATAAAAGGTTTCAAAAGAAAAGGACAAACATTGTCGACTTACATGTTTATTCGTATTTTTGGAAAACGAAATTAATAAACAGTGCTTGTTCAACATACTCCAGGAAAGGATGCGCGCTTTCTGACCATCAAGAAACCGACAATCGAGAATACGTCCAACCAGGGAAAATGCAGAGGTAAGAGAGAGAGAGAGAGAGAGAGAGAGAGAGAGAGAGAGAGAGAGAGAGAAAGCGATCGAAGAAACAAAAGGGACCTCACCGCTCTTCTAGCTCCAACGTCAGTTCTTACGACCAGACCACCTACAGTGACAAGGGAGAAATAAGACAGCTCACCTCCGTCCAAATTGTGAGAGTTTTATATTTTCACTTTCCGAAGCGCGTATAAACCATTATACACATGTGTTGTCGACGTGAACCCAAGTTCAAATACAAAACCGCTCGAACGCCGATGTTTATAAAAATTTAATTACAAAGAGAAGGAAGATGGGTTGCTTTTGTATGCATAGGAAAGAGAAAGACAGATATATAAATAGACGAATAGCTCGTCTCGTTAAACCCAGCCACATTGTGTGCGCTTTCCTCCCCATTAGGGACAGCGCCCTAGAGACGTCTTTCCTGCTTAAAATATCGTTAGAAAAGAGATCGAAAATCTTTCGCCCGACATCGCGTGGTTTCGGCACTTCCGTCTTGGGTCACCTCTAGCCCTATAGGTTTCACTCAAACTTTTCCATCCAAACACATTTCCCATTATCTAACAGTAGGATTCG
The DNA here is from genome assembly GCA_963556195.1 of Sepiola atlantica. Classification (NCBI taxonomy): domain Eukaryota; kingdom Metazoa; phylum Mollusca; class Cephalopoda; order Sepiida; family Sepiolidae; genus Sepiola; species Sepiola atlantica. Next base: position 180,568,857 of record OY744518.1, read on the forward strand.
TAGCGAACAGAATAATCACAGTTTATGAAGGGAAGAAGGCTCGACAGTCCTACTCTATCACACTTATCCAAACGACAATCCGAACGCGAAGCTGATCATAGTTTTCAAACACATTGTTTTTTTTAATATTTATTATTCGCTAATTGAGAGAAAGTAAAAAAAAAAATAGATAAAGAGAGTTTTTTTTTCGGATTCTCTTTATTGAATACCGACTACGTGGTCTACTTTAGACCATGCAGAGATACGTCTTGCCCTCAAATATAAACTCTTTAACCTCTGCCTAACTTTTATCACTTTTATCACTTATAACATAATATTTATTGACTGGTGATGTTATTCTCAAAATAATATCTCTTTGTTTTAAGTGACCTAAGTGCAAACCCCACAGAATCAATGTTCAATATTCGTTTTTAACTGATCTTTAAACCAATTCTTTCAAATCTCTCTATTCAACTTCTATTCAACTTCTGTTCAACTTCTATTCAACTTCTGTTCAACTTCTGTCCAACTTCTGTTCAACTTCTGTTCAACTTCTGTTCAACTTCTATTCAACTTCTGTTCAACTTCTGTTCAACTTCTATTCAACTTCTGTTCAACTTCTGTTCAACTTCTGTTCAACTTCTATTCAACTTCTGTTCAACTTCTGTCCAACTTCTGTTCAACTTCTGTTCAACTTCTTTTCAACTTCTGTTCAACTTCTGTTCAACTTCTATTCAACTTCTATTCAACTTCTGTCCAACTTTAACTACTTCTAATGTTCCCGTATTTATAGACCGGTGACGTCATTCTCAAAATAATATTTCTGTATTTTAGTAAACTAAGTGCAAACACAAATTTTACCTTTTGTGGACATTTCGCTTTTCTTACTTATCTGGAAATTTCCGTTTTTAAGACTATTTTAACACATCCACGCTCAACATCTCTACAGTGAGACATTTGAACTTCTTTTCTAACAATTTCAAGATGTTGATTTAATAAAGAAACATTTACTTTTCCCCAGACGGTATTTACGTTTTACTACAAAATGTCGCAATATCTTGGGAAACAAATGCTATTTATTGCGCAGAAAAACACCCAGATTGAACGTGTTTACAAGACTAGAAAATAAAAGATTCATGAAAAATTAATAATTAATACTATAAAAGAATAGAAGACGTTACAATGTATGTATTTGTTTTAAATTTTTGTCTGAATTTTCGGGAGTAAAATTCTATCTTCAGAGAATAATGATTGTATTATTTTTAGAAGCATTGTCTAATTTGGAAAGATGAAACCATAGAAGCCGTTACGCTACAGTGTTATTCTAAAAATTTAATCTAAATTTTCGGGAGTAAAATCCCATGTTCAAAGATATTAAAAATTGTTGAAGCTTCTGCAGTCATTTTTTGTTGTTGACGCTATAGACCGCGAGAACTTGTAGGCAGGTACTGATTTGAACTGAATCTATACATAAGTTTGTGAACAGAGCGTCGACATGCCGTGACAATAATACATATTTTGTTCTATTTAGAAGCATCGTTTAATTTGAAAATATGAAATCATCGAAGCTGTTTGAATTCAATTGTTTAGCAAAAAAATTATCTAAATTTTCGGGGGTAAAAGATATTAAGAACTGTTGAATTTTCTGCAATCTTGCAGCCATTCTTAATTACAAGACTACAAAATAAGAAGTCATAAAAAATAATGCTCAATTTTACAAAAAGAATGTAGTGTTACAATTAATAAAAACAACACAGTTTGAACTCATTTTCTGTAGTAAAGATATTCTTTTATTTGATCGTTTTCGGCGGGAAACTTTGCTAGAGTCACTTTTGTGAACGATATGTTTAAAGGATAAATATCCTAAAGAATGTATAGGTATGAACAAGAATAATAGCAATAAACAATAAACAACAAAAAACAACGTATATAGACACAAAAAGGATTACCACATAATGATCCTAAAGAATGTATAGATATGAACAAGAATAATAGCAATAAACAATAAACAACAAACAACAACGTATATAGACACACAAAGGATTCCCACATAATGATCCTAAAGAATGTATAGATATGAACAAGAATAATAGTAATAAACAATAAACAACAAACAACAACGTATATAGACACACAAAGGATTACCACATAATGATCCTAAAGAATGTATAGATATGAACAAGAATAATAGCAATAAACAATAAACAACAAACAACAACGTATATAGACACAAAAAGGATTACCACATAATGATCCTAAAGAATGTATAGATATGAACAAGAATAATAGCAATAAACAATAAACAACAAACAACAACGTATATAGACACACAAAGGATTCCCACATAATGATCCTAAAGAATGTATAGATATGAACAAGAATAATAGCAATAAACAATAAACAACAAAGTATATAGACACAAAAAAGAATTACCACATAAATATCCTAAAGAATGTATAGATATGAACAAGAATAATAGCAATAAACAATAAACAACAAAGTATATAGACACAAAAATGAATTACCACATAAGTATCCTAAAGAATGTATAGATATGAACAAGAATAATAGCAATAAACAATAAACAACAAACAACAACGTATATAGACACAAAAAGGATTACCACATAATGATCCTAAAGAATGTATAGATATGAACAAGAATAATAGCAATAAACAATAAACAACAAACAACAACGTATATAGACACACAAAGGATTCCCACATAATGATCCTAAAGAATGTATAGATATGAACAAGAATAATAGCAATAAACAATAAACAACAAAGTATATAGACACAAAAAAGAATTTCCACATAAATATCCTAAAGAATGTATAGATATGAACAAGAATAATAGCAATAAACAATAAACAACAAAGTATATAGACACAAAAAAGAATTTCCACATAAATATCCTAAAGAATGTATAGATATGAACAAGAATAATAGCAATAAACAATAAACAACAAAGTATATAGACACAAAAAAGAATTTCCACATAATGATCCTAAAGAATGTATAGATATGAACAAGAATAATAGCAATAAACAATAAACAACAAAGTATATAGACACAAAAAAGAATTTCCACATAAATATCCTAAAGAATGTATAGATATGAACAAGAATAATAGCAATAAACAATAAACAACAAAGTATATAGACACAAAAAAGAATTACCACATAAATATCCTAAAGAATGTATAGATATGAACAAGAATAATAGCAATAAACAATAAACAACAAAGTATATAGACACAAAAAAGAATTTCCACATAAATATCCTAAAGAATGTATAGATATGAACAAGAATAATAGCAATAAACAATAAACAACAAAGTATATAGACACAAAAAAGAATTTCCACATAAATATCCTAAAGAATGTATAGATATGAACAAGAATAATAGCAATAAACAATAAACAACAAAGTATATAGACACAAAAAAGAATTACCACATAAATATCCTAAAGAATGTATAGATATGAACAAGAATAATAGCAATAAACAATAAACAACAAAGTATATAGACACAAAAAAGAATTTCCACATAAATATCCTAAAGAATGTATAGATATGAACAAGAATAATAGCAATAAACAATAAACAACAAAGTATATAGACACAAAAAAGAATTACCACATAAATATCCTAAAGAATGTATAGATATGAACAAGAATAATAGCAATAAACAATAAACAACAAAGTATATAGACACAAAAAAGAATTACCACATAAGTATCCTAAAGAATGTATAGATATGAACAAGAATAATAGCAATAAACAATAAACAACAAAGTATATAGACACAAAAAAGAATTACCACATAAATATCCTAAAGAATGTATAGATATGAACAAGAATAATAGCAATAAACAATAAACAACAAAGTATATAGACACAAAAAAGAATTACCACATAAATATCCTAAAGAATGTATAGATATGAACAAGAATAATAGCAATAAACAATAAACAACAAAGTATATAGACACAAAAAAGAATTACCACATAAATATCCTAAAGAATGTATAGATATGAACAAGAATAATAGCAATAAACAATAAACAACAAAGTATATAGACACAAAAAAGAATTACCACATAAATATCCTAAAGAATGTATAGATATGAACAAGAATAATAGCAATAAACAATAAACAACAAAGTATATAGACACAAAAAAGAATTACCACATAAATATCCTAAAGAATGTATAGATATGAACAAGAATAATAGCAATAAACAATAAACAACAAAGTATATAGACACAAAAAAGAATTACCACATAAATATCCTAAAGAATGTATAGATATGAACAAGAATAATAGCAATAAACAATAAACAACAAAGTATATAGACACAAAAAAGAATTTCCACATAAATATCCTAAAGAATGTATAGATATGAACAAGAATAATAGCAATAAACAATAAACAACAAAGTATATAGACACAAAAAAGAATTACCACATAAATATCCTAAAGAATGTATAGATATGAACAAGAATAATAGCAATAAACAACAAACAACAAAGTATATAGACACAAAAAAGAATTACCACATAAGTATCCTAAAGAATGTATAGATATGAACAAGAATAATAGCAATAAACAATAAACAACAAAGTATATAGACACAAAAAAGAATTACCACATAAATATCCTAAAGAATGTATAGATATGAACAAGAATAATAGCAATAAACAATAAACAACAAAGTATATAGACACAAAAAAGAATTTCCACATAAATATCCTAAAGAATGTATAGATATGAACAAGAATAATAGCAATAAACAACAAACAACAAAGTATATAGACACAAAAAAGAATTACCACATAAGTATCCTAAAGAATGTATAGATATGAACAAGAATAATAGCAATAAACAACAAAGTATATAGACACAAAAAAGAATTTCCACATAAATATCCTAAAGAATGTATAGATATGAACAAGAATAATAGCAATAAACAATAAACAACAAAGTATATAGACACAAAAAAGAATTACCACATAAATATCCTAAAGAATGTATAGATATGAACAAGAATAATAGCAATAAACAACAAACAACAAAGTATATAGACACAAAAAAGAATTACCACATAAGTATCCTAAAGAATGTATAGATATGAACAAGAATAATAGCAATAAACAACAAAGTATATAGACACAAAAAAGAATTTCCACATAAATATCCTAAAGAATGTATAGATATGAACAAGAATAATAGCAATAAACAATAAACAACAAAGTATATAGACACAAAAAAGAATTACCACATAAATATCCTAAAGAATGTATAGATATGAACAAGAATAATAGCAATAAACAACAAACAACAAAGTATATAGACACAAAAAAGAATTACCACATAAGTATCCTAAAGAATGTATAGATATGAACAAGAATAATAGCAATAAACAATAAACAACAAAGTATATAGACACAAAAAAGAATTACCACATAAATATCCTAAAGAATGTATAGATATGAACAAGAATAATAGCAATAAACAATAAACAACAAAGTATATAGACACAAAAAAGAATTTCCACATAAATATCCTAAAGAATGTATAGATATGAACAAGAATAATAGCAATAAACAACAAACAACAAAGTATATAGACACAAAAAAGAATTACCACATAAATATCCTAAAGAATGTATAGATATGAACAAGAATAATAGCAATAAACAATAAACAACAAAGTATATAGACACAAAAAAGAATTTCCACATAAATATCCTAAAGAATGTATAGATATGAACAAGAATAATAGCAATAAACAATAAACAACAAAGTATATAGACACAAAAAAGAATTACCACATAAATATCCTAAAGAATGTATAGATATGAACAAGAATAATAGCAATAAACAATAAACAACAAAGTATATAGACACAAAAAAGAATTTCCACATAAATATCCTAAAGAATGTATAGATATGAACAAGAATAATAGCAATAAACAATAAACAACAAAGTATATAGACACAAAAAAGAATTACCACATAAATATCCTAAAGAATGTATAGATATGAACAAGAATAATAGCAATAAACAATAAACAACAAAGTATATAGACACAAAAAAGAATTTCCACATAAATATCCTAAAGAATGTATAGATATGAACAAGAATAATAGCAATAAACAACAAACAACAAAGTATATAGACACAAAAAAGAATTACCACATAAATATCCTAAAGAATGTATAGATATGAACAAGAATAATAGCAATAAACAACAAACAACAAAGTATATAGACACAAAAAAGAATTACCACATAAATATCCTAAAGAATGTATAGATATGAACAAGAATAATAGCAATAAACAATAAACAACAAAGTATATAGACACAAAAATGAATTACCACATAAGTATCCTAAAGAATGTATAGATATGAACAAGAATAATAGCAATAAACAACAAAGTATATAGACACAAAAAGGATTACCACATAAATATCCTAAAGAATGTATAGATATGAACAAGAATAATAGCAATAAACAATAAACAACAAAGTATATAGACACCAAAAAGAATTACCACATAAATATCCTAAAGAATGTATAGATATGAACAAGAATAATAGCAATAAACAATAAACAACAAAGTATATAGACACAAAAAAGAATTCCCACATAAATATCCTAAAGAATGTATAGATATGAACAAGAATAATAGCAATAAACAATAAACAACAAAGTATATAGACACAAAAAAGAATTACCACATAAATATCCTAAAGAATGTATAGATATGAACAAGAATAATAGCAATAAACAATAAACAACAAAGTATATAGACACAAAAAAGAATTCCCACATAAATATCCTAAAGAATGTATAGATATGAACAAGAATAATAGCAATAAACAATAAACAACAAAGTATATAGACACAAAAAAGAATTACCACATAAATATCCTAAAGAATGTATAGATATGAACAAGAATAATAGCAATAAACAATAAACAACAAAGTATATAGACACCAAAAAGAATTACCACATAAATATCCTAAAGAATGTATAGATATGAACAAGAATAATAGCAATAAACAATAAACAACAAAGTATATAGACACAAAAAAGAATTTCCACATAAATATCCTAAAGAATGTATAGATATGAACAAGAATAATAGCAATAAACAATAAACAACAAAGTATATAGACACAAAAAAGAATTCCCACATAAATATCCTAAAGAATGTATAGATATGAACAAGAATAATAGCAATAAACAATAAACAACAAAGTATATAGACACAAAAAAGAATTACCACATAAGTATCCTAAAGAATGTATAGATATGAACAAGAATAATAGCAATAAACAATAAACAACAAAGTATATAGACACAAAAAAGAATTTCCACATAAATATCCTAAAGAATGTATAGATATGAACAAGAATAATAGCAATAAACAATAAACAACAAAGTATATAGACACAAAAAAGAATTACCACATAAATATCCTAAAGAATGTATAGATATGAACAAGAATAATAGCAATAAACAATAAACAACAAAGTATATAGACACAAAAAAGAATTACCACATAAGTATCCTAAAGAATGTATAGATATGAACAAGAATAATAGCAATAAACAATAAACAACAAAGTATATAGACACAAAAAAGAATTTCCACATAAATATCCTAAAGAATGTATAGATATGAACAAGAATAATAGCAATAAACAATAAACAACAAAGTATATAGACACAAAAAAGGATTCCCACATAAATATCCTAAAGAATGTATAGATATGAACAAGAATAATAGCAATAAACAATAAACAACAAAGTATATAGACACAAAAAAGAATTACCACATAAGTATCCTAAAGAATGTATAGATATGAACAAGAATAATAGCAATAAACAATAAACAACAAAGTATATAGACACAAAAAAGAATTACCACATAAATATCCTAAAGAATGTATAGATATGAACAAGAATAATAGCAATAAACAACAAAGTATATAGACACAAAAAAGAATTACCACATAAATATCCTAAAGAATGTATAGATATGAACAAGAATAATAGCAATAAACAATAAACAACAAAGTATATAGACACAAAAAAGAATTACCACATAATGATCCTAAAGAATGTATAGATATGAACAAGAATAATAGCAATAAACAATAAACAACAAAGTATATAGACACAAAAAAGAATTACCACATAAATATCCTAAAGAATGTATAGATATGAACAAGAATAATAGCAATAAACAATAAACAACAAAGTATATAGACACAAAAAAGAATTACCACATAAATATCCTAAAGAATGTATAGATATGAACAAGAATAATAGCAATAAACAATAAACAACAAAGTATATAGACACAAAAAAGAATTTCCACATAAATATCCTAAAGAATGTATAGATATGAACAAGAATAATAGCAATAAACAATAAACAACAAAGTATATAGACACAAAAAAGAATTACCACATAAATATCCTAAAGAATGTATAGATATGAACAAGAATAATAGCAATAAACAATAAACAACAAAGTATATAGACACAAAAAAGAATTACCACATAAATATCCTAAAGAATGTATAGATATGAACAAGAATAATAGCAATAAACAACAACGTATATAGACACAAAAAGGATTACCACATAATGATGCTGATTTTCGATATTTCGTTTTATTTATGAGACTTTGTCAAGAACAGATCCGAGTAGATATACGCAAAGTTTGAAATAGTGGCGTGAGAATGGGAAGCCCAAACCTACCCTCTTTCACGCTAACACTATCTTTTAGTTCAGATGTTGTTTGAAAAAAAAAGACAGACAGACACGATAAAAAGATTTATATAAGACATTTTATATATAAAAAGTCAGAACATACGAAACAGAGAGAATAGAAAAGTGGAAGTTGTGATTAACGGGACTTATCTGAAGCTGTGTCCGGTTTACAGAGTTCTTTAAAGATTTGTTTTCTTGTTTAAGTTTTGACTCAATATTTACGGTACGGTTCAAAGTAGTGTAGGGACGATTAATCGGAATCGGGAATCGGAAAAAATTGTAACTTTCAGGGTATTGGAATCGGAATAAAAAAAGAAGCCTTTTTTCCGATTCCGAAAACGATTCATTTATTTTTTTTGGTTGCTTAAAACTTAATTTTCTATTATTGGTACTAATTATAAAATCATAAATATTTATTAATTTTAAACTACAAGTAAAACTAAAATTTATAGATCATACTAACGAATTTAGGTTAAAATAGCATCGGAAAAGATGGCCATGTGAAAATGGTACCGGTAAAAATGGATCGAGTTGATACATTGAAAAAATGGCGCAAGTGAAAAATCTAGATGAATGTCTCACAATGAGTTTATCAAAATCTCGGATACACTAATGATGGCAAAACATTAAGAAGTTTGTCAAATTGAAAAGAAAATTATATGTACATTTAAAAGTAGATCAGGACTCTCGGTCAAATCACCCACCCTCCAAAAAATAGACATTCTACCTTTTAGGCAATCTTAGAATCAGAATCGGTAACTGTATCGAATTCGGGGAAAAATATTGGAATCGTCCCATCACTTATTCAAATGTCTTGATTTGACGGGTGGTGTCCGTGTAATTGGCATTTCAGTCTGTACATAGTTCATAGTAAAACTGCTTCCATTATTTCCCAGTTTTAATTGATATTTGAAAAAGCAATGAGTGACCACGCAGGACCGCTACGTCTGTTCTATTAGAATGACGACAATCATTGATGTATTAGAAAATAATGGTATATTTTTACTGTTTATTTCGCCGAGAGGCGGAGGATGCACAATAATTGACGGAGGTTGATCACTCAAACTCGCTAGGCAGCAGACTCTTTGTTCGATCTACATTTGGAATAGTTTATATAATATTTTTGGACACCCACACATACACATGTAAACACACATTCTGGGATTTCGCCTTCGCCGTCAATGTATTCACCCCCACGCACAAGGGGCGTGGCTTCGATTTATTTTATTGTTTACTTAGCGATAGGTGTATCCCCGTCTGAAGGTAACATTTGCAGATGACCTTCGCAGATGTTTCTGTATCATATCACCAGATATTTATTGTTTTGTCAGCTATGTCTCTGTGTCAATCAACAGTTTTTTTCTTCCGGCCAGGTGGTGTGTCTATGTCAAGTAGGTTTTTTTATCCTTGCTAGTGTTGCATACCTTTTAATTTCTCATACCTTCTCTTCCTCGTCGCGTGGAGGCGCTGTCTCGATGTCGTCTGCTGTGTCTGCAACAAAAGCCTTCATGACCGATCCAGGAGGCAACAATCTTTTAAATTTTAATTCTGTTTATTTCAGGCGTACATCTACCGTCGATCTTGGAGATGTTTCACCAACGTTAAGGAAGAGACCAAATTATTACTTTATCGTTGATAATTCCTAGCTTAAGTCCTTAGCCATTCGAGGAGGGGGCGGAAGAATGAATCTCATGCCTGTATTCTCTTAGGGAATTTAATTCCCCTAATCATTTGAAGACTACATAGAGAGATCGTCTGTTCGGCTTGCTTCCAAAACCCAGACTGGCAAAACTCCGTTTCCCACACAAAAGCCCGTGACGTCACATAACCATTATGCGCAAGTGCACCTTGACCCTTGACTTGAGGTCTCGTCAACGTGGTGGCCCTGTCAACGCCCGTGAGCTGCGACTGTGAGAATCAGTTTATTTTGCACTCGACTGTACGGGTCCACCCGCACTAAACCGCGCAAGCCAAACCAAACGATTTCCCCCACATACGTCCACTTCAAAATGCGTCCGGCCTCACAGGGCTATTATCCAACATATAGGTGCTATTTACGATACACTAGGATAGATATTCAACACCTGTAGACTTGTCCAAGTTCTGTGATATAGTGACATTCCCTTCGACACTGCTGTATCTAAAAGAGGTACAAGAAGCCTCCGGTGTGAAGTAAGAACGCTACTTTTAAATATTGCGTGATTTTTGTTGTAGTAAAGTTTTCTTAAGTGATTAGAACACCTTCCATGGAAATGGCAATAGAGTAGAGAAAGACTAGCAACGTCTCTTCTGTGGGAAAGAGACTATAGAGAACGGAAGAAATCACCCCACTAGATTGCGAATTCGGTTTAGTACTCTGTCAAGGCAGGAAAGAGTATTCTAAGCAGCACCTCCCCAGATGTGGCAGCAGTACTCCATCTTAGGACGTATCTGACTCTCATACAGGTAGAGGATAGCATCAGGAATCAGATACTTCTTTGAGCGGTAGAATGAGCCAACCAGGAATTTAAAATATTTACTTCGAAACCAATTATCTTTTGGTGGGTGGGGGGAGACGATAAAGTGTTATGACAATAATGTGCTCAAAATATGTTTGCAAACTAAAAGTGGAATTTTTCGTCAGAGTTGCTAAAATGCAATTAAACTATTTCATAGATTTGAACCTAAAAAAATATTTTGAAAAAAAAAATGATTTTAAACCATGACGAAAGATTCTTTTTGTTGTTGTCTTATTTCGCCCCATGGTTTAATCTACGATAACCTCGAACATGGTTCTCCTCCCTCACGTCAGCAGATGTTTCCCTTCGAGATTGCATTTTTTTTTTGCAGTTGAAGTTGCGTAACCACTTACTGATAAAATAAAACTAATAAAACACGCACACACAAACAAAGGAAAATGCATGTTGTGAAAGAAACTTTTTTTTCACCTTTCTTTTTGTGATATTTTTTTGAAGAGCTACTTAGCAGGGGAGGTAAGCGACCTTTCAAGCGATTCCCCCGCCTCGAGACCAGTTGGTGCCAATCTGTCGTTGACTATACAGACCTTGTCGAGCTGCGCGAAACTGCGTTAAATAAACAAAGAATGTTTACTTGGGTATTATCACCAGATAAATGTATGAAGACGTAGAAAGGGCTACAAAAGGGTAATAAATCAGATTACAGCTTAAATTCAGCCTCCTCATTAACAAGTCAGCGGCCCCAGAACGTAGACTGGGGGAGGGGATCGTACGGTCAGGGCAAGGTTCTTTTTGCTAAAGGCGCAATGTTGAAAGACGTTTTTGCCTGCTGATTTGACTTCCATTATACTTGTGCTGTCTGTATATCTGCCTGTCTCTGCTCCGAGGCGTAATTGAAAGCAGGGCCTTATTCCAAGATCACACACAAACGTTGCATGGTATCCGTTGGTTTTATTGCTTTGTCATCACTATTTTTTTGCTAGAATAATATAGCGGACCTGAATTCAAACCCGACATCCGTAAACTAACATTTTATTCTTAATTTTAAAATTAGAAATTATAGCAATGCCAAAATAAGAATAAAATGGATATTCAAGCATTATAGACTGGGAACAGGAGTAGACAGGTATACCACTCCATTCCCGGGTAACGCCGGGGTGCCCGCTAGCTTATAATAATGAGAGCCAACTTTCGTGTGTTAGTCTTGAAATCATTAAATTCGACAAGTAGGTTCCCATGTAACCGTCCCTTTAAGTGCAATTGTTTGTATTTCTCTTGCACTCGGTTCACCGGGTATACTCACCAGATAGCTTTTGAAATTCTTTTTCATTAGTCCTGTTGCTCCTATAATTACTGGTATGATGGGGATTTTCCTAAGATTCCAGTTTCTTTTCATGTCGTATATAAGACCTTGGTGTTTCGTAATCTTTTCCCTTTCTGCTCTGTTTAATCCTGCATCATTAGGGACACTGACTTCAACTAGGGTTGCTACTTTCTCCCTTTGCCCATATTACGATGTCAGGTTTAACAGCTCCGTTTTCTAGATATGTAGCTGTAGGGATTGCATAGTCATAATCATATATATAAAGTTTTTGCCTTTCTTAGCATTTTTTATGAATCGGTCATTATGAATTTCGGAATATATATTCGGTGAACACTGTTTATGACAGCCTTTTAGAAATGTACGCTTGCATAGACATCTTGGTGTCTAGGTGAAAGTTAAAATGCTGACTTGGGTCTGAGGTTTTCGAATTGCGTGACCGACAGAAAAATCATCCTCCACACTGCTGATTCCCGGAAAAGAATGAAACACATGTGTATGTGGATAAGAACTTAAATAAATATTTATCATACTATTGATTATATATATATATATATATATATATATATATATATATATATATATATATATATATATATATATATATATATATATATATATATATATATATATATCCCGTTGTACAGGAGAAACTCCTAAACTAATTACTTGATAATTATGAATTTTGGAATATATTCTCGGCAACACGGTAAATAACATGGGAACATTATTTTGTTGTAAACTTTACCATTTAGGAGGTGCACACAGGAAAACACGAACCCTCCTCCAAAATTTTAGAATAAGTTAGATACAAAAAAATTAATAGTGAAAAGAATTGCTCTGCATCAAATTTTAAGTTATATAAACGATCAGTGCGCGCGCATGAGCGTCAATAATCTGTATATGCTTTTTATGTATTCTTGCCATAAGATGAGCAACGTTAGTGTATTATTATAAGTTTTTTTGTAAACTTTACTATTTAGGAGGTGCCACAGAAACTGTACAATACATCCCAAAGAAAGCAAAAGGATTAAAATGTTCAACTATCGCTATATTTATTGCTTAAAAAAAAACGAAAGAATAAAAGAATAAAAGAATAATGAAAGAAAGAAGAACAGAAGAAATAGAAGAAAGTACGAAAGAAAGAATTAGAAATATATATAGAATATTAGAAAAAAAATGTGACCCGTTAGATCACCTATTGAGCTTAGGGTAGATTGTTTGAATCAGGAAAAAGTAAGTTTGCAAAGCCAGTTAAATATAAAAAAACAAAAAGACAAAATCAAAAATGCATTTATTTCTTCTCGCGATATCTCTCACTTCTCTCACTTACACTCTCGAGATACGGGTGAAATTATATTACTAGTTGTGGTGATATTCCCTTTTGATTACAACAAAATATTCCAATCGTTTTTATTAGTTCCTCTCTTTATTATCTTCGACTCTTTATAAGCAGAGTGTGTGTGAGAGAGAGAGAGAGAGAGAGAGAGAGAGAGAGAGAGAGAGAGAGAGAGAGAAGGGCGAATGTGGAAGTGATAGACACCGTATAAATTAAGAGCGAGAGTCAAACAACTTACAGTGAGAGAGGGTGAAGAGGGTGATAGATAGACAATTAGTAAGAGATGGGTCACTTTAATTGCAAATTGTTCATAATTGGGACAAATAAAATGGAAGTTTTTTCAAACATAACTCAATCCAACAACTGAGGAATATTTTACCATTTATTTTTCCCCGATTCAAATATATAAAAAAAGACTCAGGTAAACAAAAGTTGATTAACTCAGCTTTAGTATAGATAGAATTAGAATAGTATATAATAGATAGAATTAGAATAGTATATAATAGATAGAATTAGAATAGTATATAATAGATAGAATTCGAAATATTAGTGCGAACATTTTTAAAGAAAACAAAGAAATTAGATCGAAAACGAGACTAGAAAGAATAAAAAATAAATAGCTGAAAACAAAACAAAGATAAAAAAGAAAGAAAGAAATAAAGAAATAAGGGAGGAAGAAAGAAAGAATTAAAGAGATAGATAGAGTATAGAATTTAAAGTGACAGCACAAATTTTAAAAGGGGAATGAAAACAAAAAAGGGGTATCTAAAACGAGGCTAGAAATTAAAAAAATCAGTAGATAAAAAACAAAGAAGAAAAAGATAAAAGAAAGAAAGGAACTGCATAAAGAAAGAAAGAAATAAAGAAAAAAGAAGAAGGAATGATAGAAAAAGGAAGACCAAATTAAAGAGATAGATAGAGCATAGAATTTGAAGTGACAGAACAAATTTAAAAAGAAAAATGAAAACGAATGTATGTGTAAAGCGAACCAGCAGTTAAAAACAAAGAAGAAAAAGCTAGAAAGAAGAAAGAAAGAAAAGAAAGAACGAAAAGACGAATCAAAGAAAGAAAAAAAGACAGAATTGAGTATTGATTTACTCCTCTCCAGGAGTTAGGCACAAGGCCAGTTTTTATCTTACTCCCACAAGTAAGATGTGACCCAAGGTCGGGTCGGGAAAGTGGGGTTGAAAAATTGCCTGGGCAGCCCCGTCGACATTCCCCGGTAGGGGCGCCTCAGACAGTAAGCAATAAACTTACTCCTCCCCAAAGAGAGGAGGCAAAGCCTGGGAGTGTGGACCTCCTAGAACTGCACAGGACAGACCCATAGACCAGCGTAAATCAAGCCCCGAAGGCCAAGACAATACCAGTCTATGGGGTGCAGTATCCATCGGAACAGATACTACACTTTGATCTTAGCCAAAAGGCCAAGAAGTAGATAGATAGATAAAGTATAGAATACTAAGTGATAGTACAAATTTTAAAAGAAAAATGAAAACGAAAAAACATAGAATTTATTTCTAGCTTCGTTTTATAAATTCTAAAACGAGGCTAGAAATAAATTCTACGAAAAGAAGAAGAAATAAAAAGAAAAAGGAATGAAAGAGAAACAGAAAGAATGAGAGAGAGAGAGAGAGAGAGAGAGAGAGAGAGAGAGAGAGAGAGAGAGAGAGAGAATAGAATTCAGTTATAGTGCGAAATAAATTGTAAAAAATAAAATGATGGAACTTATTTCGAAAACGAGGCTAGAAAAATTTCAAGAAAAAGGGATTTTTTTTAGAGAAAATCATTTCGATTCCAACAACTAAGACACAAGTGATAGAAACGTCTGAATGCTTGCAGATAAAAAAGAAAAGAGAAATAATGGATAAAGAAGAATATGCATTTACCGTCGAAGACTAAAAAGAATTTTCCTATGAAATAAATCAAACGAAACTTGTTTTGTAAAGAAGCTTTCTGTAGTGAATATTTTATTTTGTCATTAATTTTTTGAAATGTTTTTTTTTAAGATGCGAATTTAAAAAATATAAAAAGTAGAATTGGAAAAATAAAGAAAATAAAACATCGCCTGAACAAGTTGTGAAAAGTGCGGAGATAATTCAAGTGGATGTAAAAACAGAATTTAGAATAATCATTTCGTCTCGTTTATTTATTCGTTTTTATTATGAATGTTATTTTTTCTTTAAATCTATTCCCTGTTTCAATGAGCGACCTTCTTTTCAATTGGTTTGATTTTCTCATTTAAAAACAAAAGATAATAATACTCTATAGTTTGATACAAATTATGATTCGATGAAAAATCATTTTTGTTTTTGTCTATTTTAATAATGTAAAGAGTAAGGAGGCCGCCATCTTGTTTAGATAGGGAGTGTTTAACAAGCCGCCATCTTGTTTGAAAAAGAGTCTTTAAAAAGATCGGGGACCTCCCCAT
Source organism: Sepiola atlantica (assembly GCA_963556195.1). Classification (NCBI taxonomy): domain Eukaryota; kingdom Metazoa; phylum Mollusca; class Cephalopoda; order Sepiida; family Sepiolidae; genus Sepiola; species Sepiola atlantica. The sequence continues at coordinate 180,585,176 of OY744518.1, forward strand.
GCAATCCTGATTTGAATGTATTTTTTAATGAGTATTATTACACTTAGAAATAATTTTTAACATCATTGTTATTCAGTTCAATTGTTCACTTAATTTAGACTAAAATTAGCTGATATCAAAACCGCGCCCAGTCTTATTCTGCTACGTCATACCTTTCTATCACTATCATCTGTGAATAAACACAATTGTATAGTTTCTCCGCGGAAGTGGCTACAGACGCGGACTGTTGGTTCGGCATGTTGGGTTCGACTTCGTGTCGGGGCTACTGCATGCATTTCACTAATACCCCCTCGTAGCAAGACCGGATGTAAATATGTAAGAATAATGTTAAAAACGGTATTTTCCACATAAGGTTAGGATGTGAGGTCAATTGGAAAATTCCATTAAAAGTTAAAAATTATAATTAGGGCTAAATGTCAGGATATTACGTTATTGACAAGAAGTCCGGAATGATACGTGTCGAATATAATAGCGAAGACTTGCACTTTTTGCAAACGAACTGATTAGATTCGAACGTCTATTTCAAAGTTCTGTCTATATTGTCCCCCTCGATAGCGGGCGGTTGAGAAGCTTACATAATATGCAACTTTACAGTGTTGTGAAAGAACACCAAAGAGCATGACGTCATTAAGCAAGTATGTTGTTGGCATGTTTTTTTTTTTAATTTTATTTATTACCTTTATACATGACCAAACGAAACAAGAAGACTTGAGAGACTTCTGCTGCTAGATCCTCACTGCAACTATGACGCCAGTTTAACAACAAACATTGGGAAAACTCCTTACAACGAGTCAACGAGACGAACAGCTATTTCTGTCAACGAAAATATTACGGGATACTTAGCGGGGTCGAAAAGATTCTCCCATCCAACTTTACAAACGGTTTGTTAGTGTCACGTAACATTACACTTTGGGAAGCCCTTTGGTTTGATAAGCTCCTAGGACTGACTTTCACTCCAGCCCCGAAATAGAAGACTCACATAAAATCTGTTGTAGGGTCTCTTGAAAAATGGTTGGATTATTCTACTGCTCTAGAAAGTACACGAGTCTTGATGCAAATTCTCTACCTGTATAAGAGTCAGATACGTCTTGTGAAGTGCCGCTCAGATCCCTTTTTCTTGCCTTGATTTAATATAAAATCGTCTTTATAATCAAGTGGAGTGTGATCTCTTCTCCTCCGTACACCCCCTTACATGGACTATTCATTGTCTCTCGAGACTGAAAGGAAGCCACTATATTGTTTGTCCGTAAGTAATACGACTGGCTAGCTGATCGTCTTTATTATTTCACGATTCACTTTATTGTTAATCATAATAGTTGGAGGGGAAAAAGCTAAATTATTTATTTTATTACTAAATATGATGGCTGACTATTGTTGGACAATAAAACGAAATTTACCACGAATTCAACACCTCCAGAATATCTATTAGCGTATGTTGTTACCTTAAATACTTATGTATAATTTGACGTACAGTAATAATATCCTTATTTTTAACAACAAAAGAAAATTGAAAAAAAAACAAACATTTATCAAGCAATGCTAATTTTTTTTCATTGTATGTATTTTTGTTAGGTACAGAATGTTTGTTTAGTTTTGAAATAAAGTAAGGGCATCTTTTAGCTAAAATCGTTAAGCTAATTCAGGAGTAATTTTTAAAAATTTATATTCCACACTTACATCAAAACAAGTGTCAAGTTAAACTCAACAATTATGTATGTTTCCCGTGTTATTATAGCATTGGTAGGCGTAGGTGTGTTAAAATAATTTTAAAACCGGAAATTTCCACATACGTTTAGATCAAGGAGAAAGCGGGAAATTTCCTTAAAAGTTAACAATTTGAATTAGAACTACGTTTTCAGGGTGTTGTGTAACAGAGAGAAAGTCTCCAGTGACGTAGCAGATAAGCTGATAACATTTTTATCTTTTTTCTGAACCCCAACCGAGAACGGTCGTGTTTAGGACTGCTTCTCCTCACCCTATGAGTAATTGGTTGGGACAAGACCCACGGGGTAGTATGTATGTATGTATGTATGTATGTATGTATGTATGTATACTGTAATTTTTATTTAATTCGCGAAATAATTGTTAAACGCCAAGTGATTTTGTGCTATAATTATTAATAACTTTTACAACTGCTGTTATTAAAAAGAAGAAGGCCGTTACAACAAAAGAAAACAGAATACGAAAGAGAACAACATTACCAGCCGCCTGCTACTGCTACGTGTCATCTATACAACATGGCTCAAGCTGTTCACGCGATTACTGGTGTTAAAGGATAGGTTCACCGTAGTACTATATTATTGTTGCATTCAAACGCCACAGATAAGTAAAAACAACTAGCATGTCTAACTCAATGGCCCCCTCTCTGTAAAACATTCACAATATAAACGCATCTAGCTACAACTACAGTCAATATATTTCCTTTCTCCCTCTGTGTACTTAGAAGCAAGCGGAACTTCCATAAGCAAAGTTTCTTTCCTAGAATTGCCCGTTCGTGGAACACAGTCACACGGGTCTTCTAACCGGCTGACTACAACATGGCTGTCTTCAAGTCCAATGTAAACAAATTCTTGTTGGGCCGTCCTCTTAAATAATCACTTTCTGACTAGTTACAACCATCGTTACTTATCCCATCGATGTTTCGCCGTCGACCTGACAAACTCAATAACCCTTATCCTCGAGTGGCCTGCAGGCTTTGATAAGTGGTGACTTAAAACAAAGATATCCGATTTTCAACTAAGATTCAGCCCTACCTCCCAAACGTTCACTTAATAAAGCAGTAAAGAACACTAATTTTCATCTCCCCAATCGACCACTTAATTATGTTATAGCTTAACTTTCTTGTGGTCTTTTCTTGGTCTTACAAGATTCCAGGACCAGAATTCATCTGGTCTGGTGGAGTATCCAGCTTAGTACTGTTACTTGAGGTAACATCATTAGCAACAGGTGCGCTATTTTTGGTCTGAACCAGTGTATAGGCGTGTTGGGGGGATCGTATTTCGGCTTGGAATACTATGTTATGTTGTATATTTATTCAGGATTTACTTGTAGAGTGAAGTATCCCCATGTAAAGTTGTCCTTACACTGCACTGAGAGACCGAAAACACGCACTCTTCTTCTGCTTTGCTTGTCGTTGAAGTGTCATGTGGTCGTACGACAGTTTCTCACTTTTTTACGCAGTCCTTTGCATTAGTGTTGTACTCTGCAAGATCTTTCAAGCTGCACCGGTTGGGCAGTAGGAGGGGCAGACAAGGCAGTGTTGCGCATCGTATGGCTCTCCTCTTCACATTCACAGATGGGTGGGTCAGTTTTGTAGCCCCATCTACTCATAGCAACTTTTGATCACCCCATTCCCGTTCTCAGGCGGTTGAGTGTTTTCCACTGGATCCAAGGTGCCTCTGAACCGGGTGGGAGTTCCTCAGAAAAGGGGGATTCCCATGTCAGTAGGAAGGGGGGCCATTCTTTAGCCGTCTGGTCAACAGCTGTAATCTGGTCTCTTCCTGAGATGTTGTGAGGAGTTCGACATTGGCGAGAAAGCTTCTCATTGACGTCAGTCGTTGGACTGCTTGTTCACGCCCTGTAAGGAGATTGCGTTAATCACCGATAGCCTTTGTGATCTCTACTCGGTTGGCAACTTCCGTCTCACACCTGAAGCGACAATGCCAGTGAGGAGATGCAGGTTGTTCAGGTTGGTAGGCTTCAGGCAACCAGTGATCAAGCGACGGTGTTGTTTAATGCCGAGTAGGTTTTTGGAATGCGTTGATCTCTCCCAAACAGGACAGGCATACTCCGCAATGATAGCGTTTAATAGGCCTTCAAACTCTCTCCTCTTCACATTACAGCAATGGACACTAAAGTGACAGATCAAGTTACGCAAAATTATTTTGCAATAAACTTAATCCATCGTTTGCTCTTTTTGTTAATACATTGTTTTGAAATATACGTCGTCTCTGTGTTCTACTCATTGTTTATTGTGTGGCCAATCCCCCATAAGATCAGCCGTGCCCCCACGTAGGGAGTAGCTATATTGTTTGTTAGCATAATCATGTGACACAGAAAATGATTTGAAATTGGGTTTCAGTTTGAGATTTTAGTATAGATACACATAGTAATGTAAGGTTCTGGTAGATAGAGGCGCTTAGAGTGCCAGAAACAATTTTTAGGAAAGATGGATGTCCATAATTAAGATAGACATTAAATTTTTTTTTTCTCCTTTTTTCTTTTCTTTATTTTTTTTTTATCATTCTTTCTTTTATGTCCTTGCCTTCTTTTTTCTTTCTCTCTTTCTTTCATTCAAGCTTTTCTATTCTCCAACTATTCGATGCCGCTCTATTCTTTGCCTGTAATTTTCGTAAATTTAATCGATCTTGCATCTCAATTATCTGATGAGATCCAATACTAACTTTCTCTCACCCTCCACCTTCCACCGCTCAATATGGTTCTCTTTTGTTCAATAACTCAACACCCCACCTCTCTAATTCCCTCCCCCTCCTCCTCCTCCTCCTCCTTCCGTTGTTCGTTCTGTTCGTTTATTCTTTGACTTCCTCTCACCGAACTTCACTTGTGGCCTTGAAATCCACTCCTCGAACCTTGTTACCTAAGGTTCTTAACTGAAAAACGTTTAACTTACTCGATTACAGATTTATTTACAATCAGCGTCCTTTCGTTTGTTATTTTATTTATTGTTTTAGATACCGTCTTTTAAGGCTCCGACTATTTTCCCTTCTCTATTTTCTTTTCTTTTCTTCTTTTATCTATTGGGTTCTTCCTTTTTCCTCGTTCTTTTCTTTTTATTTCTTTTTATTTCTTCCCCTCTCCTTCCTTTCTTTCAATTTTTTTCCTGTTCAATTTTCTTTTTTTTTAATTTTCTTCTTTTTGTTTTTTTTCTTTTTAGTTTTCTATTTTTCTATTTTTTTTCTTTCTTTTTATTTCTTCCCCTCTCCTTCCTTTCTTTCAATATTTTTCCTGTTCAATTTTCTTTTTTATTTTAGTTTTCTATTTTTCTTTTTTTTCTTTTTATTTCTTTTGATTTTTTTCCTTCTCCTTGTTTTCTTTCAATTTTTTTCCTGTTCAATTTTCTTTTTTTATAAATGTTCTTCTTTTTGTTTTTTTTTCTTTTTAGTTTTCTATTTTTCTATTTTTTTCTTTCTTTTTCTTTCTTTCCCTCTCCTTCCTTTCTTTCAACTTTTTCCTGTTAGATTTTTTTTTTTCAAATTTTCTTCTTTTTGTGTTTTATTTCTTTTTAGTTTTCTATTTTTTCTATTTTTTTTCTTTTTCTTTTCTTTCCTTTACGTTTGTTTCTTCCCCTCAGCCTCCCTTTCTTTTCGAATTCATTTTTTTTCGATTTTCTTTCTTTTTTCTTAATTTCTTCTTTTTGTTTTTTTATTTTGTTTTCTGTCTTCTTTTTCTTCTCTCTTTTCTTTGTTGCTTTCCGTTGTCTTCTTTCTTTTCTTTTTCTTTTCTTTGCGTTTTTTTCTTCCTCTCGCCTTCCATTTCTTTTCGCTTTTCTTTCTTTTTGGTATTTTTCTTTTTTTCTTTTCCTTTAAGTTTCATTTTTCCGTTCCGCCCCTTTCTTTTTTCTTCATGTTCTATTTTTTCCTTCTTTTCTTTTCATCGTTTCTACTATTTTTCACCCTTTCCCTTTTCTTTCTTTGTTTCTTTTTCATATTTTTTTTATTCCGACTCTATTTCATTCTCTTTTTGTTCGTTTTTCCACTTTCTTTTCTCTTTGTTCTCTTTTGTTATTCAGTTATTTTCTTTTCTTTTTCTTTCTGTGTTTTTTTTTCTTTTTGATTTTATTCTTTTTTATTTATTTTAAATGTTTTTATTTCATCTTTGTTTATTTTTGTTTCTCATTTTCTCCGTATTTAAACATACTCTCTTGTTCTTTTGTTTGGTATATCAATCAGTACATTATATTCACAACATTTCGGACCTTTCTAACTTGGGAACCCTTTATTCGAACTTGGAAAATATTTATGCTAAACTCGGGAACTTGTACAAAATTTCAAACAGAACCTTTAGTTAAATTCACGGGAATAGATTGTCTTCATTTCGTCAGCCCTAACCGAGTAGAAGTGTTAATTGATACAGGATCAAATGGATTTGAGGCACCCCAGAATTAGCAACAACCAAAAGGATACATTTTCTGTGTGCTTTGCTGTGTGCTTTTCATGCAACAGGAATTCCTTCAGGTACGAATCCAAGTGAGATCATTTATAACCGAGCACCAATAATTAAAAAATATTTTTAATACAATTCAATATTTAAAAAATAATTTTTCAATATTTTTGAAAAACATTAAATTTAGCGTTTTCAAAGTTGTGTGACGCCATTTTTGCGCAAAATCCGTTTATTTAAATATTAAAAAAATCTTTGTCTGTGTCGTTTGTTTATACATTTTGCTTAAATAAAATACTTGTAAATGAAACTATGTATTTAATTAATAAACGTTTATTTTGTAAATAAGAAATATGTGAAAGCAAATTTATATATATATATATATATATATATATATATATATATATATATATAAATGAAAATAATTTTTAAAATTTCTAAAAATCGAAAAAAAATTGTTATAATTTTTTAAATATTTTTATATTTTCAAACATTTGCTTAACAGTAATATAAAGTTTACTATTTTATCCTTCGAATTTTTCCTCGGATGATAAAAGCATATATTTGAAAATCCATGGATTAAGGAAAGAAAACAGTTCTTTTCTATATAATCCTTGTTTGAGTCAATTGATGATTTTATTAATATTGTATTTTATCGAAGTTTTATTTTCATCATTCATTTTGTTTATACATTAGGTATTATTAACCCCAAACAAGGCACATTGCCACTGAGGCATAAGGGCTACTAGGAAATAGTGGTTAGATTTATAGGGACATTCTAAGTGGGGAGTTGTGCAACGAAATGTTTGTTCACATTACATTTAAATTTCTGAATTTTCGTACAGTCGGGGAAATAGGAAGCAGGAAGAGAATTCCAAAAGCAAGCGGTTTGAGGAAAAATATTAGAGTAAAAAACTATCTGGTATCTTTGGAACTCTGCAGTAAAGAAGTGCAATTTTCCTACTTGTCGGATTATTCAGAGCTTTTTACGTTGAGGGAGACACAAGTGCGGCCAGTTCGTCGGAGCACATTCCGTTGAAGTACTTGTAAAACAAGCACAGGGATGCAATATTGAGGCGATGGGATGAGAGCTGGAGTATTGTAGATAGCGTAGAACCTATTAGAGGTTAGTTTTTTTTTAACCTAGTCCAAGACGGGGTGACTAGTGGTTGGTGCACCAGTTTTACATTTGCAAAAATATATCAAAGTATAAATTATAAAATTACTGTAATTTGAATAAAATTCCAACCTTTTGCGTTCTATATTTCTTTATTTCCTTTTTTATTTCTGTCCTTATTTCTTTCTTTTTCACACAATTCTTATATTATTCTTTCTCTCTATTTATTTCCTTCTTTCCACTTTTTTATTTTATTTCCCTTTTTTAATTTATTTACACATTTCTTTTATCCCCTTCTTTTCTTCATTTATTCATAAACTTTTCTCTATTTTCTTTCTTAATTTATTTCATTTTTCTTTCTTTTCTACGTGCCCGTCATTGCTTTTTTTCTTTCTTTTCCCCGTTGTTATAACTTTCTTCCTTCTTTCTTCTCGTGTCAAATTGTTGGACAAACAGAAATGCTGAGTCCGATGAACACCAGGAATTTGCGGCGTCGTTAATGAACGTAGCAAATAAAGACCGGGTGGACGGCTACAAATCATTGATCTCCGATTGGTTTGTATCTCTCGTGGGATATCACACAAATACACGATCTGTAAGAATTCTGAGAGACACTGGTGCATCCCGGTCTGTCATCTCAACTAAAGATTTGCCGCGTGAAACAAAAATAACCACCGGCGGATCTTTTGTAATTCGGGGAATTCATGGCCACAGCACCGCTGTCCTTATTAACAGCGTATATAAAAAAACAGAATTAGTGACCGGTCCGATCACAGTGGTGCTCTTAACTGCTACATCCATGATAGTCGGAAACGATTTGTCCGGTCCAAAAGTACTGCTTCGTCCCATAGTGCCTATTAAATTCAATATCTCGGATCGTGCTGAGAAACTAAGTTTGGAGAAAAACAAGATGAAAGCTAAATAAGGTACTGATGAAAATATAAATATTGAAGTAGACAAAGTTGGTAAACTGGTCTTATATACTTTTAAATTTAACAAGTTATATACAAATTATCTTGACAAATCAGAATTATACCATACTGTGATTTAGTCTCAATTTCGGAGCAACATTTCTTTTACACATATTTCTGAAGAAACATTCAGAGTATATTTGAATAAAGCCAAGTTACCTCATGAACATCTCCGCCCTCAGAGACAATTGCCACAACATCTGTAAGATTTCTTTCGCTCTGAAATGTATATATATATATATATATATATATATATATATATATATATATATATATATATATATATATATATATATATATATTTATTAAGTTAGCCATATGCTGATACCAAGAAACACGTGCCGATGGATTACTTTTATTTACGTAAAAAAATGAATAAAAAAAAAAAAAAAATATATATATATATATATATATATATATATCTTTCTTTGGTAAGATTGGTGAGAAGAAACAAAGAAGAGTGCTCGATTATTAAATACACTTTTCCAAAATCTCAAATTTAAAATAAGAACGTGATAGCTATATTTATATATTATATTACAGGTGGTCAAAACATGATACCGTCGGTTTCAAATCAACGAGCGTCTGAATCTAACCAATTCTCATAAGTCAGAGTGACTGATGAAAATCAGCGAGAATCGAATGTTCGTTGTTTTGACCTTCTGTAATATATATATATATATATATATATATATATATATATATATATATATATAAAATGAGATTGTAGTTTGCTTGAAGCATTGCTGGTAAATATAAGTGTAGGTTTGTAATCCAAGGCTGGAGCAATGTGATATAGGTACCGGAAGGTGGAGAAGGTGAACAAAAACAAACGAGAAGAGAAAACAAGAATGGAATCTCAAATCAATTTATTAATATTTCACGTAAAAAAGATTAAATACCGGAACAGTAAATAAAAAAGAGGTTACTGTCAGGCAAATAAAAGTTCCGGAATAAGGTAATCTTTAATTTTCGAAAGAAAAACTTTCATTATCAAAAGATAAAAAATTAACGACCGAGTGGTCGAAAAAACGAATGAACGAGATGCACTGATGGAATCAACTGGAATCAACTGTTGTTGACAAAATACCGCAGAGAATACAGAGTAGGTACGCAGAAAATGTTAATTATTCCTATCATAATTTAATTATATAATTATTCAGCTAAAGTTATCATCTTATTAATATTTGTTTATTTATATACTAATTATTATAATTTTATTATTTTTTATTTGATTTGATTTATTAACTTTTTTCATTACCCAAAAACTTAATGATCAAACTCTCCTCGATATTGAGACGCAGTTCTGCAGAACAGCGTACCATTTGAAATGGTTATCAGCCTTTGAACCACCCCCACTTGACCCACTTAATGACTCTATCCCCTCATACCCCCTAACTTTTCCTCCAACCCCTCTCCCGTTTATCAACCTGACCGCCCCCTACACCCGCCTCCCGACAACCACCCTTTAGACCTAAAGCTAGTAAGTCTCAAACATAAGATCTTCTCCATACTTCAACGTGAAAAACACCGTATCACACCTAACATCTCCCATTCCCAGCGTCTCACCCTCAAAGGCCTTAGGGATAAAAACCTAGTCTACCTACCCTCTGACAAAGGCAAGCAGTTCTGCATCATCTCCCAGGAATCTTACAACACTCTCGCCCTGGAACACCTCAGCAATACGTCCCTATACACACCCGATAATAACATCTCAGCTACCCACATACAAACCTCTATTAACAACGCTTGGTCCCAAATTTGCTCTAGACGTAATCATCCCAAGGCATACAGGCTCAATCTCACCACTAGGAACAGCAGACTCCCCACCTTTTACCATCTTATTTAAACTCACAAAACCAGCAACCACACACAGATCAGACCTATAGTCTCCAGTACTGAGGGACCCCTTTACAAGATCTCCTGACTCCTCTCCCATTTACTTAAACCGCTACTTCTCACCTTCCCGGCACATGTCAGCAGCTCTGACCAGGTACTAAACAGACTCCACTTACTCCAACCCCAACAACTCCGCCTCAACAATTACATCTTCAGCCTTGACGTTGTCTCCATTTATACCTCCATTCCCGCACACCTCGCCATTGACCTCATAATTGACCACATCTCTTCTCATAACCTTGACTATTTTGGGCTTACCCCGACAGACATACATCAACTCCTACGTATCATTGTAGATAATACTTACTTCAGGTTCCAGCAAGACACATATAAACAAGTCTCTGGCTTACCAATGGGTTCCAGTCTCTTCGGCCTCCTCGCCATGAACAGACTGGAACAACAAGCACTTAGCACCTGCCATTCCCATATATTCTTCTCGAGATACATTAACGAGATTTTGATCCTCTCTTCATCCCGAGAGGAAGCTACCTCTATTTTTAACACATTTAATAATACTGACCCCCACATTAAATTCACCATCGAACATACCAACACCTCAGGCTCTCTCTCACTCCTAGACTTTAAACTTAGCATAAATGACGACGAATCCATTCACACCACCTTCTATAGAAAACCCACCTGCAGGAACCTTTTCATCCACTACAAATCCGCGCTACCCCTCAAATCTAAAATCAGTTATGCGCACACCGAAATCATCCGCATACAGGACAAATGCTCATCCACTACCGACAAAACAACATACACCAAAGCCTTCCACCAGAACCTATTAACCAACGGTTTTCCCCTCACTACCATATCCAGCCTCAATAACACCAAAAGACGTAGACACCACACTCTCACCAACACTTACTGCCTTAAGCTCCCCTTCTTTAGCAATGCCATACGTAGTGAGAACCTTAACATACAGCTCTCCCACACAGGCACTTCTCTCCGACAACATTTGTCAAAAAAAAGCCACTACACCCCGGACCCCTACTCTGGCCTCTGCTTCCGCACCTATACGGTGTACAACCTACACTGAGCTAAGTGTCAGAAGTTCTACATCGGTAGCACCGTTAGGCCTCTGCACCAACGCATTAAAGAACATCTTAACACCCACATTTCTTCCTTCCACAAACACTTAATATCATGTGGCAACACACATCGCTCTATTAGTGTCCGCATTCTCAACTCTGTCGGTCAGCTTCGAATTTCGGAAGCTATTCTAATCTCGAAATTTCATCCAACTTTGAATAACAGATATGAGTTGTCTTCTCCTTTCATCCTCTGATTCTTACATTCTTACACTCCCACCCCCAACCTCCTTGCCTTTGCCTCTTCCATTTATTTGCCCAGCACTATCCACCCACACCTTAATGCCTTTTATCCTGTTTTTAATTTTTACATAGTTACATATTAATAAGTAAAACATTATAATAATAGACTTAAATTATGATGATAACTTTAGCTGAATAATTATATAATTAAATTATGATAGGAATAATTAACATTTTCTGCGTACCTACTCTTTATTCTCTTCGGTATTTTGTCAACAACAGTTGATTCCAGTTGATTCCATCAGTGCATCTCGTTCGTTCGTTTTTTCGACCACTCGGTCGTTAATTTTTGGTCTTTTGATAATGAAAGTTTTTCTTTCGAAAATTAAAGATTACCTTATTCCGGAACTTTTATTTGCCTGACAGTAACCTCTTTTTTATTTACTGTTCCGGTATTTAATCTGTTTTACGTAAAAGATTAATACATTGATTTGAGATTCCATTCTTGTTTTCTCTTCTCGTTTGTTTTTGTTCACCTTCTCCACCTTCCGGTACCTATATCACATTGCTCCAGCCTCGGATTACAAACCTACACTTTATATATATATATATATATATATATATATATATATATATATATATATATATATATATATATATATAATAAGGAAAGGTAGTTTGCTTGAAGCATTGTGTGTAATACGTATATAGAGGAGTATTAGAAGGCTACCACAATGCAAGAAATGGAAATATGTCGGCGTTGAGAAGTAAGACAAAAACAAGTGATTTTAATTTATATATTTTTCAAAAACTTTTTTAATAATTTTTTTTTTCATATAGCAAATCTTACTTGATTAGGCAACACTGATGTAATCTGTGTGCCCGTGTTCCATAATATATTTCGAGGAAGACCTCTTTGTCAAATGGTAGGTGTTTCAAATCTCAAAAAACGTGTGAGTGGCAATATTGCATATAACACAGTAAATATTAATATCCGTAGCAAATGTAATAAAACTAAAACTATAATTGATTGTTTATTTATGAGTTTAATTACTTATTTAATTTATTTTTTATTTTTTAATTTTGTTTATATATATATATATATATATATATATATATATATATTGGTTATTTACAGATAGCTGCCTCATCAGTGTGGTTCTAGTTGCGAAGCAACAGATCTGTCACTGAACCACCACGTCACAAACAAGACAGCTGAACAACTTCTCCGGTCGTGAGCCATTGACGTGGGTTTTTAATTTGCTAGTTGAATGACAGCATCATTTGTCAAGAAGATCAGATATCTGTCCACAGTCGGTCATTCACCGTGGTCAACATATTCAACATATGCTGTGGTAGTTGTTCATCTTTCGTGCATGTGGCCCGGTGATTTAGTTTCAGAGTTGCCGCTTCGCATTCTGATGGTATCGACGCTAGATTTCTTTTGTTTTTTTTATAGCATCTGTCTGTTGGTAGGTAATTCTATATCGAAATCTCATGTGTTTATACAAATGGTTTGTATGTTAATTTTGGCGGCGTATATTTTGTACAACGCAAAATGAAACGCATTATGCTCGGCATCAGTCTACGTGAAAGAGAAAGAAACACTTGGATCAGACAGCAAATTGGACTGAACGACATCATCTCCACCATGCGATTGACTAAATATTGATAGGCAGGGCACCTTTCGAGATCCACAGACAACGGGTGGACATATAGAGCGACAGAATAGACCCTGAGTTCAATGGAAAAGACCAAGAGGAATGCAAAAAACAAAAACAAAAAAAGCAATGGAAAGACGACTTCGACAGCGAACTGGATCCAACTTGGCCACGCTTAGCCAAGGACGAAAACAAGGTGGAAAGAGACTAGGGAAGGCTTCCTTCTCCAGGAGTTATCAAAAACCTGATGATGATGATGATGATGATGATGGTGATGATGATGATGATGATGATGGTGGTGATAGTGGTGGTGGTAGTGATGATGATGATGATGATAATGATGGTGGTGGTGGTGGTGATGGTGATGATGATGATGATAATGATGGTGGTGGTGGTTATGATGATGATGATGGTGGTGGTGGTGGTGGTGGTGGCGGTAGTGATGATGATGATGATGGTGGTGGTGGTAGTGATGATGATGATGATGATGATGGTGGTGGTACTGGTGATGATGATGATGATGGTGGTGGTGGTGGTGGTGGTGGTGATGATGGTGGTGGTGGTAGTGATGATGATGATGATGGTGGTGGTGATGATGATGATGATGATGATGATGATGATGATGATGGTGATGATTATGATGGTTATGATGATGGTGGTGGTGGTAGTGATGATGATGATGGTGGTGGTGGTGGTGGTGGTAGTGGTGGTAGTGATGATGATGATGATAATGATGATGGTGGTGGTTGTGATGGTGATGATGATTATGATGATGGTGGTGGTAGTGGTGGTGGTAGTAGTGATGATGATGATGGTGGTGGTGGTGGTAGTGATGATGATGATGGTGGTGGTGGTAGTGATGATGATGATGATGATGATGGTGGTGGTGGTGGTAGTGATGATGATGATGATGATGATGATGATGATGATGATGATGATGATGGTGGTGGTGGTGGTAGTTATGATGATGATGATGATGATGATGGTGGTGGTGGTGATGGTGGTGGTAGTGATGATGATGATGATGATGATGATGATGATGATTTGTACACAAATATTCTGTAAGCGATAGATTATATTTAACCTATAGATGTGACACATATACATACTACATACATACAACTGGTCAGAATGGATTTGAGATAAATTGCAATTAAGGCCTGACTCTACACTCCAAGAAACCTAACCGTCGGGTATACTTTAAGACTATATCCAGCATAAATTCTATATAATTCATAGATAGAGCCCCAACAATACTACCAATCTGAGTCAGAGTGGGCCTGGGAGTAATAGGGGCGTTTTGTTTGACGTTTATCGTTTTGTTAACGATGTAAAGGTGGCAGCCTTTTTCAGATGAGAGTCGCTATTGGATACTGGGAAAGATGGCAAGAAAGATGAAGATAAAAATAAAAATAACTGATCAGCTTTACTATCGATTTTGCAAACTTGCCAAAAACAAAAGTAGCCGCCGAGTATGAGAATTAACCCTGAAGTCTTAACATCTTAAATCGACCGACCTTTTCTCGCTAGGATTACCTCCCCTTTGCTGGCGAGTTTCCGGTTCCGGGTGTTAAACACAGTCTTTCTTTTCCACACACACACACACACACACACACACACACACACACACACACACACACACACACACACACACACCTCTCTCTCTCTTTCTCCCCCTCCCCTCCCTCTCTATTTATTACTTTATCTCTCTATCTCTCTGCCTGTGTCAGTCTCTCTGTCTTCTCTCTATATTTGTAGGAGAGTGCGAGGTTGATGTAAAACGTACAGTTCCGGACTTTCGAGTCAGCGATGAGGCGTTCAACTCCAATCGAATCTATTGTGATCAAGTTACGCCATCATATCCTTGGGAAAAGTATGAACCAACACTTTTTCCTTGCTATGGTTGACATGGCAACTTGCGTTTACACCGAATCGTTTAGAATAGGGGGTTGCTTCGCCATTAAATAAACTTAAAAGGGTTGATGTGCCGTTAAATAGCGCATTTCTCTCTCTCTCTCTCTCTGTTGCTCATCTGTTTCTCTTTTTCCTTTTCTCCTTACATCGAATCTTGTTTATTTATTTTTGTTTCTCTCCGTATGTAAGCTGTTGATTTTTATATTTACTAATGAGTCAACACATATCCAAGCTAAAAACCACTCGAGGATTAGGGTTAATGAGATGGATCTATTATCGGTTTAATGATGAAGAATATTATGAGAGGATTGAAAATGATTAATGGCGTAAACACAGCTTAGTTATGTTATAGTACCTTACCTACGAACTACATGAACTCTTCCGCTTCACTATACATACCAGGGGCACATGCCTCTCGGTGTTTAAACTATCCGTCCGACGGAAGCTGCTCCATTTCGGTGGCTTTTTATCCGTCGGGCTGGGGCATTGGTCCTGGGTATCCCTAGGAAGTCTATCCCCAGGCCCTGTCTCCCCTCTTTAGGGTGAAGTAAGTTTATTGCTTTCTGCCTGAGTCGTTCCGACCGGTGAATGCCGACGGGGATGCCCAGGCAATTTTAAAAAGTTCAGAGTGCCCCTTCTCTCAGGTGCTGGCTTGACCCTCCCCATCTTCTGATCTGGTGTCACATCTTCCTACAGTGGGAATGAAGTAAATATTTGGAACTACCCCAGTCTAATACTGGCAGTCATTCAGACGTTCAACCATTCTCTTTATAGCTGTATTTATACGTTATTCAATATATTTTGTTTCATGTCTTCTTTCTGGACCCCTTACAGATCCACAACAGATGACATTTGATTTGAAGACGACCATATCGTAGTCTGCAAAAAAGCAGCCCCGCCTGGCGCTAGAAACACGGACGGATAAAAAACAGTTTGTTTTAGTAAGAAAAGTTCTTAAGCCTGTGTCACACACGCAGCAACTAAGTTGCCGTAATCATTACAGAAACATTAATGTTTACAATAGTTATTCATACCATTGGTTTTCAGTCGTTCTTCCCTGCCTGCGCTTCTGCAGTGATCCTTCTATACTAAGGGAATGTCTGTCCTGTAATTAAAGCTTATTATTACTACCATCGAAAAGACTAACTCGACAAAACTGCTAGAAAATAGCGGTCATTTATTCAACGTGATCTTCGTTTCAAATTCTTGACTAGTGAGGGGACTGGGAGACTGAGAGAGAGAGAGAGGGAGAGAGAGATCGAAATTACTAATTAGGTATACCTTGTCAGCCCATTACACATCCGACGCCTATGTGTGCTTCCAAAACGGACTCTCTTTTCTATCACCATGTTTCTACTACATTTTCACAGCCTAAACAATTTTCAACTTGAGATCATCAAGTTGACCTCTGTTAACCTCTCAGCAGTAAAATTTCATGTTATTCTCAACTAACTAAATTATATACTAGTGGATCTAATGGTTCAATATCTAACAATTAGGGCTCAGTCGGACATCTTCCATGGAAATAACGATAGAGTAGAGAAAGACTAGCAATATTTCTTCCATGAGAAACTGTAGGTAAAGGACAGAAGAGACCCCCCCTCAACTGGGTTGCCAAGTTTATACATCTGCTTATGTTTATTTGATTTTACAGAGAATAAAATAATATATAAATTAATATTTGTCTTTAATATTTGTCTTCCTCGTCTTTTCTTGTACCTTCAAACGGTATGAAATTACACAAAAATATTGAATATAGCATAGCTCTGGCCTTACACTATTGAGCTATTATAATTACTTGATGTTATAAAATTTATATTTGAATATATATATAAAAATTCTAAATATAAATAAAATACACCCACACACCTACATATATATATATATATATATATATATATATATGAGAAAGAGAGAGAGAGAGAGAGAGACCAGTGCACTCAATAGGAACATTTTTCGGAGCGAGAAAGTAGGTCTGTTTATGACCGCTACATTTCCAATCTTGACAGATTACCAAATCGACTTTAACATTTTTCCATCTGTAGAACACATTACTACGGGACTGCTTCAATGTTGATTACAACATTGCCATCTTGAACTCCAATGTCAACAAATACTTGTCGAGTCGTCTTCTTAAATAATCAAATTCTACACTTTCCACCCATTGTTTCAAATCCTCTCATGGTTTTGTTCATCATCTAACTTACTTGAAAGAATCGAGGAAACCAATGACAACAACAGAATCAAACCGGTCAAAAATCGTCATACCATGCTGATTCATACGAATTTAACTTACTTTATTCTCCCTCCCTGCCTTCCATTTTCCCCCAGCTTCCCTTAATACCTGCTCTCAATTATTCCTCCCTTCCTCCGTCTTCCCTCCCTTCCTTCCATTCTTACTTCGATTATTGTTTCTTTCGCTCCTTCCTTTTTTCCTTCCTTATATATTTTTACTTCCTCCTTCCTTCCACCTCTACCTGCTTCCATATTATCTGTTTTCCCTATCGTTTTGTAAATACAATCAATGTTTCTTTCAGTAATCGCTTCGATAAGATCCTCTACATTTACATAATATCTTTGTGAGACAGCATGTCGTTCAAACGTTATTTTTAAAATTAACATTTGCAAAGTAAGTTATAATTTCAAACAATTTTATTCAATCATGTAATGACCAAACGATACTGTTAATAATTCAATTACACTTTATAAAAATCTGATTAAAAAAAAAGTAAAAAGGACCGGCATGTAATAGTTGTTTTACGATATATATATATATATATATATATATATATATATATATGAGAAAGGAAGGATTAAAAATCTTCGAAGCCCTATACATAAAAAAATTACAACCCACAATTAATAAAATAGCATTCACAACAGGTACTAAAGCCTTATCAGTCTTCAACAACAACAACAACAACAATAATAATAATAATAATAATAATAATAATAATAATTATTATTATTATTAATAAACAACAACAACAGATAAAAAATAAAATAAATAAAACAAATTAATAAATAAATTAATTAATAAGTAAATAAAAGAATAAATATATATATATATATATACATATATATATATATGTATATATACATATGCAAATAATTAGATATACCAAAAATAAAACCATAAATACGGCTCTTTACAAACAACAACAACAACAATACACAAACTCCTGAAGACGGTCGCGAGACCGAAAGCGCTCGAGAAATGGCCCAAGACACAACATTAGGCGCCATGATCCATCAATTGATACCAGAAACCCGACGAATCGCTTGCAGAGTCGAGAAACTGACCAGAAAGATCATAAAGAGGGAGAACTCCGTGGTCTTCAACAACATATGTCTAATAAACGACTTGCTGCCGAAATCTCTCTCTCTCTCTCTCTCTCTCTCTCTCTCTCTCTCTCTCTCTCTATATATATATATATATATATATATATATATATATATATATATATATATATATATATGGTACTAATAAGTCACCGTTAATCAAGGCCAAAAGGCCGCTCGAGGATAAGGGTTAATGAGTTTGTCAGGTGGACGGTGAGACAATACCGTGAGGATTGGAGACGATGGTTGAAACTGATACAGAATATAATTATTTAAGAGGAAAGTTACACATGAACTTGTTAACATTAGAGTTTAAAATCCCCCTGTTCTAGTCAGCTGAGAAACAGCCCTGTGGTATTGTGTTCCAAAGATAGGTAGTTCTTAAAAAAAACAAACTCTGTTCATTGAAGTTCTTTTTAGCTTCAGGTACACAAAGGAAGAAATAAAACAAAATATTTACAGTGGTTGTATCTAGACGAGTTTTTTCTGTGAACATTTTACAGAAAGACTTTCTACGTCGTATGGTGGTATGCTTCTCATTGAACGGTGGCACCTCTCCTTTGCAGTTCATAAAAGAGAAAGATTTGATAAGTTTATTTGCTACCTGTCACTGGAGACTTCCTTTCTGTGATGCAATATCTTGAACTCGTAGCTCTAATTCTAATCTTTAACTTCTGATGGAATTTTCCGATTTCTCCTGATTCTACCCTAATGTAGAAAATTCCGTTTTAACATTATCTTTACGCATGCACGTTCAATGTTGCTAAACTAGTGCTTAAGAAAGATGGAGAAAAATTATATGTTATTTGGTCCATCCGTAACTATAAAAGTGTGATTTTCATAAATAAACACTTATAGGGATTATTATTAGACTGAACTAGTGTTTATGAGAGATGGAAGAAGGTTATAGCTTATTTGGACAAGTAATTAATATGAAAGCGTTATTTTTTATAAATAAACACGTGTAGGGATTATTATTAGACTGGGCTAGTGTTTAAGAGAGATGGGGGCAGGTTATAGCTTATTTGGACAAAACATTAACATAAAAGTCATATATTCATAAATAAACACTTTTAGGGATTATTATTAGACTGGGCTAGTGTTTATGAGAGATGGAAGCAAGTTATAGCTTATTTTGACAAGACATTAATATGAAACCGTTATTTTTATAAATAAACACGTGTAGGGATTATCATTAGACTGGCCTAGCGTTTATGAGAGATAGAGGCAGGTTATAGCTTATTTGGACAAGTTATTAATATAAAAGTCATATATTCATAAATAAACACTTTTAGGGATTATTATTAGACTGGGATAGTGTGGGATAGTGTTTATGATAGATGGAAGCAGGTTATAGCTTATTTGGGCAAGACATTAATATACAAGCGTTATTTTTTATAAATAAACACGTGTAGGGATTATCATTAGACTGGGCCAGTGCTTAGGAGAGATGGAGACAGGTTTGAGCTTATTTAGACAAGCCATGAATATAAAAGTCACATATTCATAAATAAACACTTGTACGGATTATTATTAGACTGGGCTGATGTTTAGGAGAGATGGAAGCAGGTTATAGCTTATTTAGACAAGCCCTGGATATAAAAGTCTGATTTTCATAAATAAATGCTATTTTGAGAGTCATCTGTTAATATAAAGCTCGTATGGATTAAATGAATGAACATCGACCTTGATCGAGTAAGCGATTTCAGCGTGGTGATTAGTCCATTCATATCCTTGTCAGATAAAGAATAAAACGTTCTTACGGTTAAAATTTCATTGGATAGACGCTTTCATCTTGCGCATGCGTTCAGTGGGAAATGGGCAGATCCAATCTTTTATCTCGCTCAATGGATTTATATCTTTATGCAATATCAGGCGAAGGATTTGCATAAAAAGAAGACGCGGATTCCACTTGGAATCAGGATGAGAAAAATAGTCCGATAATTCTGTATATAGATTACATTAATTATGAATAATCTCAATGCGTTCGCGTGCTCGTATCACGACAGCGTTACCAGTTTGGGGAAATCTATTTACCTCTGTACTTCGTAGAGCTCCTAAACAGAAATACTAGAAGTACTAAGATACAGAAACGGATGCTAAATACAGTTTACGCATTTATTACAGTTGACAGACAGATCCCCCCCCCAAAAAAAAATAAACACAACATTGTATGTAACGTATATATAAAAACATTCATTTATGTGTATATAAATAATATTAATTAAATTATATATTTTTTTAATTCAGTAGAATACAAAATTCATGATATCATGAATATTTTGTAATCATGATCCAAAGATTCTAACATTCAACAATGTTTTTCTATGTGTACACGCGTTTCAGAAATTCGATATTATCATCAACTTTACACCAAGATAAAAACTTGACAATTAAAAACTTTCTTTTTCGGCACATATTCTGTATCAACTCAAACTCAGACAACTATGTATATGCATAATTTGGATTATTCGAACTCCTGTTATAATCTTGATTGTGATAATAACACTCAAGATGAGAATAGTAGTCCGAAAAATACAAATTATACAAATTATCAATCAATACAAATGATCAATCCTTATCTAAAAAATTCAGAAACATAAACTATATATATATATATATATATATATATATATATATATAAATGTTGTTTTGAAATATGTCTACACAGATTCTTATACAAATTAGCGTGAACCGCGCTAATAGACATGACATGATTATTTTTCCTTCTACTATCATATCTGCATTCAATCACAGACAATATGAGGAAAAACTTTATTCTTTGGTAAGGAAGTTATATCTTCGAAAGCTAAGCTAAGTTCAAATAAAATATTTTTTTTAACAAGAAAAACACGCATTGTTTGAGGTTTTCTAAATTTAAATATTTTCCTACGACAATTATGTTTTTACAATATGTATACACATATTCTTATACACACACACACACATATATATATACAATCTGAATACTTGAAAGCTAATAGAAACATATACACTCGAACACAAAGTTAGGAAATAAACTATATATATCTTTATTCTCGCGCTCACATGACAAATATGAATACACATTATGAAAAATGCTCGACTGAGCTCCAATCTTCAAGGACATTCACAGCAACCACTCGTTTTCTACCACAACGAAAAGACTTTCCTTTCTTCCTCCGCGTGCCTAGCATCAGGCAGAATTTCCATGAACAGAGCTTTTCTGTCTATGGAACACATTACCACGGGATGGCTTCCCTGTAGGTTGCAACATGGTCGTCTTAAAATCAAATGTCAACAAATATTTGTTATAAATCGTTCCCAATGAGTAATCAAAGTTATTTTATTCCATTACCAATTTTCAATCGTCTCATAATAGTCTTCATCTTTCAACTGACAATCATTCCATCTCATTAATTCTTATTCCGAGTTGAGTTAGACTTTGATAAGTGGTGACTCATTAGTAAAAAAAATAACTTAAATAAAATGTACTTTTCGGACTTAGCTCATTATTGCCGTGAGGGGTGTTATCACTTTACAAACCATTTTGAACAAAAATCTCAATTTGAAAAAAGTTTGATCGTATCTTTATTCCCGTCTTTGTCAATATGGTTCGATCTTTGAATAACTCGCTGTATTTATCATCTGTTGGTTCGAACACGCCTCGCCCCATTATCTATGATCATAAAATAATGTCTCATTCATGGTTCGTTGCGTTTTGGACAAATAGATCTTAATTCGTTTTACAACGTTCGTCAAATTTCGTATATGTACTTTTCCTTTCTGTTTGAAACGCGGAGAGATTCCTTTGCTTAAAGGAACATCTGTAAGATTCTAACTAACAAACACACAGTCACAAAGGCAAGCCGACCACAGATATGATACGCTACGACAGGAACTGTCGCAGTATTGAAAGGCGAGTAAGGAGGGGAGAGTAAGGAGAGGAGAGTAAGGAGAGGAAAGTGTGGAGAGGAGAGCAAGTGATGATAGCGTTAGAGTCGATCATAACTCAAACAAGTGATGCATCGGTACCGATCCTCACCAAGCAAAAAGGTTCAATTTGAGTACAACTGCAGCTTATAGCAGAAATATTAAACATGCAAGCCACGGACAACCATTCGTAATAAGTTCGTCTCTGGTCTCATTTCGTAATTTTGTGTTAGCAATATTGAACGTGACCTTCTCATCAAGTGCAAACATGCAGTCAATCGATTTTAAAGTCAACAGGGTCTACTCTAGTTCCTCTCCAGGAAAGGGAAGAACACCCTTCTTACGAATCTGGAAAAGTGATGCAAATTAACCTGCACCTACTAATGTATCACTCTGGAGATTAGGACTTCCTTACTCTAAAGTTGGTATTAACCCCAAATTCCCCGTAATGCCCGTTTTAGGTCCTTGAGTTTCTGACCACTAGATTAGACGTTATAGATGAACTTGTTCTTTTTTCGGTTCACTGTTATTTTTGTCACTATAGAAATTAGGTCTTATACGGAATCGAACTCCCGGAACATTACGAAGTTAAGAATTTTCGTCGTAATGGGAAATAAGAACTCTGATATACTATTTCTACGTTCTTATAGCGACCACGTGTTTGGGATTATTACATAAATAGGCGGTTGCCAAGTTCTGTATTGTGTCTTCTTGTCTACATATAAGAACAGGAAATAAACGAACGGGAAAATGTAATGATTAAAAAAAAATTTAAATATCGAGGAAGCCAGCCCTGAATGAATTACGTTTACTACTGAAACAAACATTTATTAGTGTAGGCTGATTTAATGTTTATAAAGAATTATAAACCTCTACTTTGTGTTGAGCAGTTTAAAAAAATATTGATTTAAGTTCATTCTATCAACATATTTGGGTTGGCCAAAAAGTTCGTTCGTTTTTTTTTGCTTCTGTTAATTCGTGGGAAACCCAAACATCAAGCTTAGAAAATTAACCGAGTATATGCAATTCATTTTCCACGCTCGATTTGGAAATCTTGAGAATGTCTGCGATTTGTCTGGTTGTCAAACGGCAATTTTGTCTAACTAAGGCTTTCACTTGGTCACTGTCGATCATCTTTCGCCGGCCAAAGCGAGGAGCATCTCTCACCGAAAAAATTCCTTTTCGGAATGGAGCAAACCATTTCTGGCATACCCGTTTTGTAACAGCATTCTCCCTATACACATGACATATCTTTATGCAGGTTTCTGTAGCTTTTTTTCCTTTTCTGTAGTAAAAAAGCATCAAGTGTCGGTCTTTTGCTTGATTTTCCATTTCACAGCCTGAAATACAAGCAAAAATGTAAGAACCCCACTGCTCGGAGGCTTATGACACACTGACGTCAACATACTCGCTACACCGAATACAGGATTTAAAGAATGAGAATATAAAACGATTTTTAGTAGGCTGGAAAGATAACATTAAAATAAAAAACGAACGGAATTTTTGGTCAACATAATATATACATTGATTTCTCACAGAGATTGTGTTTCAAAGACAGACATAAGAGGGGCATAATAAACATGATACATAAAAGTGGTGAAAATTACGAAACTCTACGTTAAAAGACTACGTTGTCTTGAACACACTAAAAAATCTACGTATTGTTAGAGTAAACAAATAAAAAAAAACATGCCTGAGTGATGTATAAATAAATACGACTTCCGGTGGTGATATCTGTGAACGGCCAGTAAAGGAAGTCGCAGCACGACTACGGCCATGAAAGATGTCTGACGGGAACGACGTCAGAGTAACGATAACCATACTAAAATTGAGAACCAGTTAAACTATGTCCGATAAAAATAGGCTGAATCCAGTTTGTAAATTTTTACCTGAGTGAATTTAAATATATTTTAAGTTTCTGGAAGTAGGAGGGCATAAAGCGTAAACTATTGCGAAATACTGATGGAGCTAATTAGCTTCGTACTTTTCCGGGAATCTTAATTTTGTACAAGATCGGTGCCAAATATTCTTTTACTGGATGGCCGGTTCCCTAAAAAAGACGAAAAGAAATCTTACATTTTTCGAATCAATCATTTAAGACCACCTTCTTATATCTATTAATAAAGGAGATTTTATATCTGTCTGTCTGAAGCCGAAACTATGCTATTACTTGTATTAATTATTATACTATTGTACGAATTTTTAATGCTCGATTCAAGGGGGTAGTGTAGTATCTGTTCTATTGTCATGATACCATTCTCTCATGCATTGCCTCCTCCTTTGGGGGTAGTGTAGTGTAAGTTTGTTCGTAATGATACCATCCTCCCAAGTATTACCTCATCCTTTGGGGTAGTGTAGTGTATGTTTGTTTGTGGTATTACCATCCTCTCATGTGTTACTTTCTCCTTTCTTGGGTGAGGTTGCAGTGCCTGTTTTGTTGTTATGAGGTCATACTTCCAGGTATTACCTCCTCTTTTGGGTGAGGTAGTGTAGTATATACTCGTTCGCCATCATTCTATCCTCCTAGGCATTATATCATCCTTTGGGAGCAATGTAGTATATTTTTGTTAGCCATGATTCCATCCTTCCAGGCTAGCAAAAATATACGACCGGAAGTACAGGGTGATTCATAAGTCACTTAGCTATTTATTTTTTAAAATTCTAAAGTTAAAAAATACGGTAATACAAAACAGAAAGTTTATTCAACAAATTAATTTATGGGAGTTTTAAATTACAGCAAATTTTCAAAATTTCCACCTTCGTTCTGTATGCATAGCTCCATTCTTTTTTGCAAGGAATTTACGACTCTTTGTAGCATATTTGATTGATTATGAAATAAATATATATAGAAACAAATATATAAACGAACAAATTAAAAATAACAAATAGCAGTAATTAGAGAGTAAGATAACAATTATCAAAAGTTGATAGTATGTTTGTGTTTCATATGGTAATCATTTTAAATAGCTAAGTGAAGTGACTTATGAATCACCCTGTAGTATATATTTGCTAGTCACAACAATATTTATTTCCGGTCAAATAATGAACTATTCACATCACCAGTTTCTTTTCGGATATATTTTTAGTGAAATTTTGGGATGTTATTTAAAATAAAATGAAAATGTACTTTCATGTACAGGGTTTGAACTCGCATCCGTCAGGTTATGAGAGTGTTTGTGTTTAATGTATGCCATTACGTCTATTTCGCATTTCCTGTCATGTTTTGCCCTATTTGCTCTTTATTGCCATGCGTTACATCACCGGATGGACCCACACAGAGAAAGTTCCTCATTATGATCGATGAAAACCGAATATCTTTTGTGAAGAAAAGTCCACCACAGAGACCAACAATAATTCCATCTCGAAGTAGAACCGTTAATCTAACTCAAATTGAACCTTTTCACTCGATAAGGATCGGTACTACCACAATCGACACTCATTCCATCTTCACCGCTATCCTTTCCTTTAGTGCTATCCTTTCGTTACTTTTTTTGTACTGCGACTATTGCTAGCTTAGCACGTAATGTGTGTTGACGGCTTGCTTTTGTGTCTGTGTGTACGTAAGTTAGACTATTACAGTGTTCCCATTAAATCACTACTCGTATTGATCCCTTGTTTGTTCGTCAGTCTAGTATCGATTTTTTCATCTTTTTTTTTTTCTTGT
This sequence comes from Sepiola atlantica, assembly GCA_963556195.1. Classification (NCBI taxonomy): domain Eukaryota; kingdom Metazoa; phylum Mollusca; class Cephalopoda; order Sepiida; family Sepiolidae; genus Sepiola; species Sepiola atlantica. The sequence goes on from OY744518.1 coordinate 180,611,053, forward strand.
TCATTTTTTGGGTTTCCTAGTGTGTTTCGTTTTTCCGTTCTTTGTTTTTGTTGTGTTCAATGTTTCTTTTTTTATTTGTTGTATCTTTATTCGTTTTGTCTACTGTTTCGTTTCTGCTCATTCGCCATTTTTCAATGTTTCTTTTTGGGTCATTGTTTATTTGTTCATTGTCTCTATTTTTTGCTCATTATTTTGCCTGTGTTTATAGTTTCTATTTTTTGATCATTATTTTGTCTATTTTTGTCTCCGTTTTCCCTTTTTTTCCATTGTTTATATATTGTCCATTTTTATATCTCTTTGTTCATTGTTATTAAATGTTTCTTTTTTGTTCTTTTTTCTTTTTGTTTACTGTTTCTTTTTTGTTTATTGTTTATATTTTTATTGTTTTTTTGTTACTAACTCTTGTTTTATTTTGTTAATAATTTTTATCTTGTTAATTGTTGTTTTTATGCATTGTTCCTTGTTCCTTTTTGTTCAACGTTTATATTTCGTTCATTGTTCCGCTTGTTGTTCCGCATTATTCATTGTTTCGTTTTATTCATGTTTTTTTCTTTTCACTCATTTTTATTTTTGATATTTCATTTGTTGTTCATTCTTGATTTGTTCATTAAATTTGTGTCATTATTTTGTTTTCGGTTCATTGTTTTTAATTTTGTTCATTCTTTCTCTCGTTTTTTTCAGTGTTTCTTTATATTCATTATCTTTTGTTCATGTTTTTTATCATTTTTTCTTTTGTTTATTTTTTTCTCGTTTTTGTTCGGTGTTCCTTTTTTTATTGTCTGTCGTTTGGTAATTTCCTAGTTGCTTGTTCATTGTTTCTTTTTTGTTCATTTTTCTCGTTTTTGTACGGAATTTCTTTTTATTCATTGTCTGACTTTTGTTAATTTTCTGTTTATTTGTTCATTGTTTACTTTTTGTTTATTGTTTCTATTTTGTTCACATATTCCTGTTTTTGTGTTCCTTTTTAGCCATTGTATGTGTTTTGTTAATTTTCTGTTTATTAATTGATTGTTTACTTTTTGTCAATTGTTTCTTTTTTGTTCATATTTCCCGTTTATCTTTGGTGTTTCTTTTTAGCCATTGTATGTGTTTTGTTACTTTTCTGTTTATTTGTTAATTGTTTACTTTTTGTTAATTGTTTCTTTTTGTTCAGTTTTTCTCATATGTTCATTGTTTTTCTTTTGTACAGTGCTTATTTTTTACCATTGTCTCATTTATATTCATAATTTTTCTTTTTCTGTTCAGTGTTACCTTTTCATTGTTTCTTTTGGTTAATTTTCTCCTTTTTGTTTATTGTTTCTCTATTGATTATTGTAACTTTTGTTCGATATTTTTTATGTTAATTGTTTCATTTGTTCTCATCATTCCATTGTTGGGCGTCGTTTATCTTTTCCTTTATAGTTTGTTCTCCATTATTTCTTTTTTCATTGTTTCTTTTTTCAGTGTTTGCTTTTTATCATTGTATCTTTTTTTATTGTTTTTCTTTTTGCTTGTTGTTTCTGTTTTCCTCATTTTTGTTTACTTCTTTCTTTTTTCAGTTCTTTATTTTTTTGATTGGCTCTTTTTTGTTCATTGTTTTCATTTCTGCTCGGTGTTACTTTTTTGTTGTTTATTTTTGTTAATTGTCTCCCTTTTGTTTGTTGTTTATCTATTGCTCACAGTTCCTTTCATTACTTGTTTCTTTTGTTCATTGTTTCTTTTAATTATTGTTTTTCTTTTTTCTTCAATGATTTTGTTGTGTTCATTCTTTCATTTTTGCTCATCGTTTCTTTGTGTTCATTGGCTTTTCTTTTGTTTATTGTTACTTTTCTCATACTTTCTTTTGTTCATTCTTTCTTTTGTTCATTCCTTTTTTTTGTTAAGTTTTTCTTTTTTTCATGCTTTCTTTCTACATGTTCTATAAATATACTGTCACATATTAACTATATTAATTACTTACATTCCTTTAAGTAACCGCATATGTTCCGTATAACATTTGTTAAGATATATTAAGTAAAACTATAAAACCTCTAAATACGGAGAAAGATGGCACTATTTTGTATGTAAGCGAAGTATAAGTTTAGTTGTAGTGAAGAAATTGAAAGATCAGATGAAAAACATGGCTATGGATTTATTTTTCGTTTGTGTAGACATGTTTTAACGTCCATTTCTCACTAGATTCAGCTTCTTCAGACCACGTACAAATTGAAAATGCTACAGGAGAAAGACAGCTTAGCAATTCTTTTAATTTTTTGAGCATGATTACAAAATATTATGTCATCATTTTTTGATTCTACTGAACACACACACACACACACATATATATATATATATATATATATATATATATATATATATATATATATATATATATATATATATATATATATATATATATATATGAATGTATGCGTGTGTGCGTAGGATTAATTCCTTACCTAAATTCATTATGAATTATGGAATACATATTCTAGGCAACACGGTGAGTAACGCAAACAATATTTTAAAATTCATATATTTCTTTGAGATATATGTATATTTGCATGCATATATAAGTAATTTTGGATGGGTGTATAGGTAGATATACGTGTATGTATGCGTGTGTGTATGTGTATATATATATATATATATATATATATATATATGTATGAATATATGTATATATGTCGGTGTGTGTATGTACGTGTATACGTTTAAATAAAAATATTAAATATGGAAGAGGTAGAACGAAGGAGACAGAGAGGAGGTGATAGTCTAATGGTTACAGCGCTTGCTTACGGAGTAAATGTTGGCAGGAGTTCGAACCGTGCGACCGCCTGCGACTGCACTGATGCGAGCGAAAGCTCGAAAAGCTAGCGTATGTAGGTAAAAATAATTTAATATTATTTATTCAAAATTAATATGATATATATATATATTATATATATATATATATATATATATATATATATATATAGAGAGAGAGAGAGAGAGAGAGAGGTCAACATTGGATATAATATTATTTAACAAGATGGTCACACAGAATGAACGGGGGCTTCGGGTTTATTACGGTTTCATAAAAGATAATGGTGAGTCAACTGTCGGAATAAAAGAGAACAATCTGAGTGTGTGTATATGTACTAATACATGAAACATAAATACAATCTACAATCACTATATATATATATATATATATATATATATATATATATATAGTAATGTAAGGTTTGTATTCACAGAGTATAAATTCGGAGAATCTTTACTGTGTTTATATAATAGTGTGTTATAATAATGATAATAATAATAATAATAATAATAATAATAATAATAATAATAATAATAATAATAATATATATATATATATATATATATATATATATATATATATATAAAAGTGATACTTAGAAGCCAATACATTGCAGAGGTGTGACGGATAGACACAAGTTGGAGCAAATAACCATAAAACCTCTAAATACGGAGAAAGATGGTACTATTTTGTATGTAAGTGAAGTATAAGTTTAGTTGTGTTTGACGACAGATGAAGAAATTGAAAGATCAGATGAAAAGTATGATTATGGATTTATTTTTCGTTCATGCAGACATGTTTCAACGTCCATTTCTCTCGAGATTCAGCTTCTTCAGACCACGTAGAAATTGAAAATTGCTACAGGAGGAGAGAAGACAGCTTAGCAATTCTTTTAATTTATTAAGCATGATTACGAAATATTAATTATGTCATAAATTTTGTCCGATCGTAAATTGACAGACAGTGGCAGCTGAATGCTACCCACAGCAACCAAAGGCGCAAACATTAGCAGGCAGGGTTTTGGCCTCCGTACTTTGAGATGCGCAAGGTATTTTGTTTGTCGATTATGTTCAGAAAGGAAGAACAATCAATATCGGATATTATATAGAATTATTTGTTTGTTTAAAGGAAGAAATCGCCAATACGGCCACAAATGATTAGCAATTGTTTGGAGAGAATACGAAATTAGATTACGGATGGGCATGTGTGACTCGCCTTTGGCCATAGCCACCTGAATCAAAGAACACGCAATTGGCTAGGAGCAAAGTATAGCATATTTTTTATTTACCTCCTCGCCAGGAGGTTAGGCACAGGGCCAGTTTTATCTTACTCCCACAAGGTAAGATGTGACCCAAGGTCAGGTCAGGAAAGTGGGACTTGAAAAGCCAGCGCACGAGAAGGTGAGAACTCTGGTCATTAAAAATTGGCTGGGCAGCCCCGTCGGCATTCCCCGGTAGGAGAGCCTCAGGCAGTAAGCAATAAACTTATTCCTCCCCAAACAGGGGAGGCAAAGCCTGGGAGGGTGGACCTCCTAGAACTGCACAGGACCGTCCCATAGACCGGCGTAAATCAAGCCCCGAAGGCCAAGACGATATTCTCCGAGTTTATTATATATATATATATATATTTCGGGGGGGGGGGGAATCTCCCGGAACCACCTCCTTTTATTGGTGGGGGGCAGTATGGTACATATTCGTTCCCCATGATACCATTGTTTCATGATTATCGTCTCTGTTTGGAGGGGGCCACTGTAATATCTGTTCTGTTGTCATTATATCATCCTCCCAAGCATTAAAATCTCTTTAGAGTGGGAGGGGGGTGTTCTTCATTATACTTAATAAGCCCCTCTTTTGGGGACCAATGTAGAATATGTTCGTTCATCATGATATCCTCCCAAGCTAGCAGCAAAAATATGCATGAATATATATATATATATATATATATATATATATATATATATATATATATATATATATATATACAATAAACTCGGAAAATATTTATATGTGCGAGAGCCCTGTTTGGAATTACAAAATTGTTGCCATCTTAGAGATTATGCAAAGATCCGCTGGAGTGTTGAACACTATCGAAAACATGACGCTTGCCCCCGCCTCTCGGGTTAGTGTACGTTAATTTCAATTACTGCCTGTGGTGATTTCTCGGAGCCGCGTGGGTATAGGCGTAAGGCTCGTGATTCTAGGCTAAATCTACGAACCGATACTCCTGCACTAATGAAGGTAGTAAACCCGAAGTGACGTCATCTGTTTGGTATATAAAACTTAAATATTTAAAAAGACGATGCATTTGTCTGATACTAGCGCCATAGCCCAACACTTAACTAACGACCATTTCTGCTCCCGATCGGAATTCAGAAAACTCTTAGTAGAAAATACCAAAATCTTAGAATATAGTACTAATAAACAAAAACTCCATATATTAGAAGCCCTATATATAAAAACAAAAAAGCCCTTAATTAATAGAATTAGCTTTAATATCAGTAATTATATATTAAAATGTCTATAGTTCTAACTATAGTTTCGTACTTATTACATAATTCCCGCCAAAACCTTCTACAATACTAACACATGGTCTGTACCTGATTAACCCCATTCCCCTGAAGATGGACCCGGATAGGTCTGAAACTACTTGGGACACAAATCTAAACTACGACAAATTCATCAGCCAATTCCCCTCCGAAACTAAGATCCTGATTCAGACTATTGGAAAGATCTACCAAAGTATTTCTAAACATGAGTTGTCTCTTATATTCCACAATACTTGCCTGCAAGAGAAGATGCTGCCTATATATATATATATATATATATATATATATATATATATATATATATATATATATATATATATATATGTGTGTGTTTTTTTTTAAAGTTTACCAAAACATTTCGTTCACGAAATCATTCATCACCGCCAAATACTTTTTTCCTTTCAAAGTTTTTTTTTATTTATTTATCAGAATTATCAAAATTAAAGAGTTTTTAATTTTGATAATTCTGAAAAATAAATTAAAAAAACTTTGAAAGGAAAAAAGTCTTTGGTGGTGATGAATGATTTCGTGAACGAAATGTTTTGGTAAACTTAAAAAAAAAAACAACACATATAAATGCTCTGTACCCTGTAATCGAGTATCATCGAACTTATTTTTATTGGCCTAATCCTGGTCTTCACTGAATAAAATATCACTAAAGTGAAAAACTAAATATATATATATATATATATATATATATATATATATATATATATATATATATATATATATATAATGATTGTTTATATTCCAATGACCAAAAAATTCAGTCTTTAATCAAATCATTTATTTTTATTTTTATTTTTATTTTTCCATGGCAGAATTGCTCGTAGACTTACAATTGTTCCTCAACGAGTAAAATACATCACTTAAACGCATTCACACGCTATTCCTCAGAGACCGCAATGGAGGCAAATATGACGTGTCACGTCAAGCAGAGTTCGTGAAAAAAAAATCAAACACAAACAGCAGAAAGCAGATGACACTCACAATGTGTCCCCCCCAATCAAACCGCCATTTTTAATTATATATATAGTAAAGTATAAAAATATATTATAGTAATTAAGCTACACAGGGGCGTTCACGTTTCATCCTCGCAGGGAATCCTCATGCTAAATTCTCTCTAATTAATGGTCTATTTGAAACCTTTCTTTAACGTATCACGTGATATTGCTCAACCAATCAGAGCTACATATTTCTAAGCCAACCTTTAACTCTCTAACACTTCTGCTTAGACATGAACCCAACTTGATCCAGCTAAGTTCTTTTGTTATTACTTAAAACGACAGAATGATTTTTACCATTAAGTTCTTTAGTGTTAAATACTCGATCATTCTTTTTCTTTTTTTTCTATTGAAAAACAATTACGTCTTTGTAAAATGTCAATGAATTGTAAAAAAAAAAAATCAGCCACGTCACATCTAGACGATTATTAAAAAGAAAACAAAACAAACAAAAATGACACTTTAAGGTTTTTCTGTAGAACGTTTGATTGTTACTTGCTGTGAAAAGAAAATATTAGAATGAAAAAAAAAATGTCCGCCTTTAAAATGGAATGGGATTAAATTAGGTTAAGTAGGCGAGATATAGAAAAGAAGACGAAATGTATGGGAATCTCCGGATTATGAATCAACAACATATTTTCACATATATGTGAGAGTAATGACAATAATAATAATAGTAATAATAATTGTTATTATTATTCATACCAGTGTGCCCATCCTGTAAAAAGATGATGTCATATTATTCCATTCCTTCCAAAGTTAACTACAAAAGATTAATCCTTCAGTCAACTGCTACCGATTGATGTCTGCGTTCACTTATATATATGCCGAATTACTTCCCTTGGTTTCATAGGCAAAGAAATAGATGTTACACTAATATACATTGTAACATGCGCAACACCTATTATTATATTAAAGATAATAGCTCTGTCTTTGTCCAAATTAGTGAGCACTCCTATTTCTTGATGCGATACTAACATTAAATCACAGTATGAAACAACTTTGATCCTTAAATATATATATATATATATATATATATATATATATATATATATATATATAATTTATGTATTTTATATATTTTAGCCTGACGATTCCCACCGGGGATGAAACGCGGAAGCCTCTTTGTAGCTTAATTGCCATAAATATATTTTCATAACTGACTATCTACTAACGTATCGAACACTGTTGAAGTGAATACTGAAAACTGATAAATAAAGAAATATATCTCCTTATAACATTTTATGCGATATATATATATATATATATATATATATATATATATAAAATTATATATAAATTATTAATGCAGGAGAGTAACAATTTCAAACGGTCGGGAGGCGCGAACCCGGTTCACAGAGTCAGCCTAGAATCTGCACGCAGTCGCCATATCCACTCGGCCAACGGCAACTGTCACATAATTAAGGGAAATCCATTTGAATTGAAACATTAGACAATAAAAATGTAAAATATATTAAATCTACACTTCAACTAAAAGCAGATTTTTATGAAAAGCAAAAAGAAATTATCCTGGTATCATATTCTGCAAAACAGAATCCATGGTGTGGGTGAGCGTTGACATGCAACACGTTTTATAGTAATAGCTTCGTAAATTTGAAAATGGCGTTTATCGCGTTATGCATTCGAACTCTTATTATTATTATATATATATAATATAAAAATAACACTTCCAATTTCATATATATATATATATATATATATATATATATATATATATATATATATATATATATATATATTGTGTGTGTGCGTGTGGTAAAAAGACAAACAGAAAAAAAAAATTGAAGTACAGGAAAATTATCAAGAAACGAGAGATTTTACCTGTTTAGTACAGATATACTAACGTCTTCAGAAAAAGTGAAGATTTTAAATTTATTCGATAACGGTAAAAACCATAGGAAAAAGAAGAACGCACACAGAGACGTCATTGGAACGTGTTTAACTATTTGGAGAAAAAATAATACAACGCGCCTGGAAAGACGTTAAAATGGGAAAAGGGGGCAAAGAAAAAAAAATAAGGAAAAGAAATGGAAAATATGGATGAAATGTAGTAAAACAGTTCCTTTACCCACTATTTTATGATATAAGCTATATATATATATATATATATAAACGTCTATCGCCCATAAAGGAATCCTCAGCGTCTCTAAATCAAAACAACAGGTGAACCCAAACGCCATTTCCCCTTATTGTTTTGATTTAGAGACGATGAGGTTTCCTTTATGGGAGATAGATGTTTTTTTATTTTAAAAGTCAGCCCATCTGAATAAAACCGCGGTACGACTCTGAAATATGTAAGGTATAGTTTAAAAAAAAAATCTCCACTATCGGATGAAGCACTACACCATCCCCATAGAGAAACACTTCGCAGTTTCGGTCCCTATTCCTCGACTCCTTTTCTGAAGTGACAGGTCCGCTCTATCAGGAGGTAGTTATGTAGCAATGGTGTCATCTGCCTATGAATGCTATCAAGCCATATACACCTTTCAGCCATCATCAACATTAACAACTGATTTTGATTGCATTGTGACGTCATAAATTGCCCTGCATATTGCGTAAGCACTATCTTCTCCCTCTCCCTTCTTTCACCATAACTACGAATTCAATTGGTTAGTCCATAAGATTACACCTACTTAGATATAAAAGCAGTCGGAAACAAAATCCACGCATTCCTGCGAGAATGAAACATATACGTCTTTTTGTAACTTACTTTTCATAGATATATTTTCATACGATATATATATATATATATATATATATATATATATATATATATACTAGAAGAACAACCATCCCATGACGGATAAAATGAATTCCCCGAACAGAACAGTTTTGTACAACTTTTCTGTCCACTTACCAAAATTAAATCAAGATATAATAATACTACAAAAACGTTTGTATTTCATTCCCGCGGGAAATCATCATGCTATGAAAAACAATCTAATTTCGTCTGCTAAATTATCGTTTTGTTAACTATTGCCATTTTAGATTAATTTTATACTATAATATATGAAATTTAGAATTCATAAGTTTAGCAGTATAGGTTATTTTTAATCTACATTTTTATTTAAGTGTGTTAGTTTGTTTTAATTTGTTATCTACAAAATACATTTTATTCTGTGCCTACAGTTAGTTACTACTTCACTTCTACGATTAAGTAATATTTTTTACACTTTCAACTTTAAAATTTCTAGTTTCTCGCGAAGTACGTGATATATTATTTCATAAGTGTATATATATATATATATATATATATATATATATATATATATATATATATATATATATATATATATATATATATATAGTGTGTGTGTCAGATTATGTTGAAAAGAAATCAATTAAATGCTCAATCGCAGAAAAGTGAGAACTAAATACAAGTAATTTATTAAAAAAAACAACTATACGTTACATATTTCAGTCGTACCGCTGTTTTTTCCAGAAATTAAAACAACAAGGGGAAATGGCGTTTGGGTTTACCTGTTGTTTTAATTTAGAGACGCTGAGGATTCCTTTATAGGCGATAGACGTTTTTTTTATTTAAAAATCCAGCACATCTGGATGAAACCGCGGTACGAGTGTGAAATATGTAACCTACAGTTTTTAAATAAATTATATATATATATATATATATATATATATATATATATATATATATATATATATATATATATATATATATATATATATAAATATATATGAATAGATGAAAGGATAAAATAATCCGACAGTATGAAATTAAAATGGAATAGCGGAAGACCTAAAAAGCTCAATGTTTCGCCCAAATGTTATATGGGCTTTGTCAAGAGAGAACGAAAAATGCAATGTCCTCTGTCATTTTTTGCAATTTTTCGTTCGCTCTTGACAAAGCCCATATAACATTTGGGCGAAACGTTGAGCTTTTTAGGTCTTCTGCTTATTCCATTTTAATTTCATATATATATATATATATATATATATATATATATATATATATCATAAAATAGTTGAAACAAGAAAAGAATAACATGCTCGATCGTAGGTTATACAAAAGCTAATCTAATGTATTTTATTTACATTACAGAGTCTGTTTGGTGTACCTGAGTGGCATCGGTCTGGACATGCTGTGTTCTGGGGTAGAAAACGTCTTTAATTGTCAGACCGAATCTTCAGCAACGTTTAGTAGTTGTTTGTTTTATGTCTAAGTCTTCGGCTACGGACCGCTGCTGAAGATACGGTCAGTCAATATAAGACAGTTTCTACCCCAGAATACGACATGTCCAGATCAATGCAACCTTTGTACACCAAAAAAACACTGTAATGTATAGGTTCTAAATAAAATATTCTATGTATATTTGAAATAGTAATACATATATATATATATATATATATATATATATATATATGTATATATATATATATTAGTGAATAGATGCGAAAGATTTTTCAATCTATTCCTAACTATATTAACATCAAAACATGGTGTTCTTATTTAATTCTATTAAACAAAATAGACTTTTGAAATACCGTATATATATATATATTTACTCCTTCGCTAGGAGTTAGGCACAAGGCCAGTTTTATATTACTCCCACAAGTAAGATGTGACCCAAGCTCGGGTCAAGCAAGTGGGGTTAAAAGCCAGCGCTCGAGAGGTGGGCACTCTGGCCATTTAAAAATTGCCTGGGCAGCCCCGTCGGCATTCCCCGGTAGGGGCGCCTCAGACAGTAAGCAATAACTTACTCCCCCCCAAAGAGGGGAGGCGAAGCCTGGGAGGGTGGACCTCCTAGAACTGCACAGGACAGGCGTGCAGTATCCATCGGAACAGATACTACACTTTGATCCCAGCCAAAAGGCCGAGAATTACAGACACCCTCTCACACTTTTATGTCTTCTTAATTTGAACATTTATTATATAAACAGCTTCTAATAAATTAATATTCTGTAATATACAGTTGTAATTATACATTGTCATATTTTCTTATATATACGCAATATTTTCGTCGATAGTAGAACGTCTGAGGTCGTAGGATGCTAAACACAGATAATGAGAACAGATACTACACTTTGATATTCGCCAAAAGGCCAAGTAACCATAAGAATAATGTTTTTTATGCCTGGCATTTTGAAATGAATGAAATAAAAATGAATTAATCTATTATTATATTATTTTTTTAATAGGGTTGGGTAGTGTAGTATCGGTTTTCCTACGAATTACTTCCTCCTTTTTAAGGTGTGGGATGATCCTCCCAAGTATCCCGGAACTACCTCCTTTTATTGGTGGGGGCCAGTATGGTACATATTCGTTCCCCATGATACCATTGTTTCATGATTATCGTCTCTGTTTGGAGGGGGGCACTGTAATATCTGTTCTGTTGTCATTATATCATCCTCCTAAGCATTAACACCTCTTTTGAGTGGGAGGGAGTGTTCTTCATTATACTTAATAAGCCCCTCTTTTGGGGACCAATGTAGAATATGTTCGTTCATCATGATATCCTCCCAAGCTAGCAGCAAAAATATGCATTAATATATATATATATATAATTTATTTAGATACTGTATATTACATAATTCAGCAATGTACCGCGGTTTCATCCAAAAGGGCAGATTTAGACATCTTTAGTAAATCTGCCCTTTTTAGACATCTTTAGTAAATCTGCCCTTTAGGATGAAACCGCGGCACATTGCTGAATTATGTAAGATACAGTATCTAAATAAATTATATTAGCTCTCTTATATGATCGAGCACTTTATTTGATTTTTTTTCATATACAACCTGACACACTATATATATATATATATATATTTTTTTAATACTGCGTTCGACCGATTCAAATTCAGAGAATCGCTATTGAGCATATTTGCACATGTTAACTTTTCAATGCGCACTTACGTGCACTGTGTTGGGGTGCAATTCCAACTGCTAATATATTTTTCTTGTTTTTATCGACTGCGGTGCCACAGATGTGGTACTCTTGCCTCTTATCCTGTATTATTGACTGTGTTTTTATTTCCACGGATGCACCTGTATATACGATACAGTTTCGCTGTGCACTACATAATAAATAAAAACTTGATTTATGAGTTTAATTTTGAAAAGAAAAAATCAATAATAAAAAATGGTAATATTTTAAACGCTATCAGATCGCTAGAGGGAGTCTATAGTGAAACAAGGATTGCACTTCTCTAAACTTAAAAAAACAAACAAAAAACACCGTTACATCTGCCCTCTGTGTGTCGATCTCCTTGCACCTCGCTGGAAGCAAATATGGATCAGAGAGCTAATATATATATATATATATATATATATATATATATATATGTATATATATATGTATATATATATGTATATATATATATGTATATGTGTGTATATATATATATATATATATATATATATATATATATATATATATATATATATATATGTTTTGAGGTACAAAACTTATAAATGCATTTAACAAGGATGCGCGGAAATCTCTCAAAGGCCCTTTTGATTATCATCTCGTCAGGAGAAAATCGATAGTTTTTAATCAATAATATCGTCGAAAGAAAGAGCAAACGGGGAAAATAGTAATAAACTAGGTAAACAGATTGTTGATAGCATTAGTAATTGTTTCTACTCTGTTTCCTTACGATTAGTGTATGCTACTAGACCTGCTTTTCCTTCCTTTCGTAAGGATAGTGTGCCCTATACAAATTATAGTAATAGTGTATACCAATTGAAATGCCAATGTGATGCTGGCTATATAGGGCGGACTTCCTTGCATTTGCAAACTCGCATAAACCAGCACGTTCCATCAAAAATATGTCAGGGAAGGTTAGGATCCTTGTGTTACCCCTCCTCTGATTCTTTGGACTCTTCTATTGGCCAGCATTTGGTTGAAAACCCAAGCTGTGCCAGTAGCTATAAAATAAACCGTTTTGAGGTCTTGCATAGAGTAGATTCCAAGAACCATTTGAAAATATTGGAATCTGTCTCTATCGCTATTCGCAAACCTTCCTTGTGCCGGTAGAAGGAATTTGTCAGATCGCTAAATCTCTTTGGGGAACTTTGAACCCCTCCATCCTTTTTTCCCCTTAACGTAGTGCCTTTTACTCGTTTTTTTTAACGAAATCTTTAAATTCACTTCTTTTAATCGCTCCATCGTTAATTTTGGCACATTTAATTCCCCGTTTGCTCTTTCTTTCGACGATATTATTGATTAAAAACAATCGATTTTCTCCTGACGAGATGATAGTCGAAAGGGCCTGTGAGAGATTTCCGCGCATCCTTTTTAAATGCATATATATATATATATATATATATATATATATATATATATATATATATATATATATATATATATGTATATATATATATATATATATATATATAAACATTTAATTTGGTTTAGGTAAATGCAGTCGCGTTTCAGCGAATTAACGTTTTCTTGGAGCTAAAAATAATAATAATAGATTATTTTGAGCTCCAAGGAAGCGTTAAATCACTGAAATGTGATTGCATTTGCGTAAGCACAATTAAATATTTAGATAATACATATTCATAAGACTGTATCTACTACTGAGTATTTTTGAGAAAATAATGGTTTTACGTTCATTTTATAAATACAATTAAACTGGTTTTATTAATATATATATATATATATATATATATATATATATATATATATATATATATATATATATATATATATATATATAGGATAGAGTTAAAGCGCGCAGATCCAAAGGTGGCTCTGTAAACAGGGTTCGCGCTTTATGACGGTCTGAAATGATCACTCCCCTACACTGAAGAGAGCAATAAACTCGAAATGGCGTCGTCAGTAGGTACAAATATCATTTAATGTTTATTAATAATTTATAATTTTTAGATTGGCGCGAAATAAGTAAGTAATTTATTTTTATCGATAACAATTGATTTCCTACTATTGTCACACTTTTCAACCCGAAAAACTAATTAAGGTAACACTTACCATAAAAAAAACCAACAAATATGCGAGTAAGTTTTACAAAAAATAAAATAAAATACGCGAGATAAGTTTTACTTTAAAAAAATAAGTTAATCCTCTCTCTCTACCCCTCTCTCTCTCTTTCCCTCTCTCTTTCTCCCTCTCTCTCTCCCCCTCTCTATCTCCTGATTCTGTAAATAAAGCATCCGTGTAGCCGTAGATTAATTCCTATTTTAGTCACAAAAATATTAAAAACAAGGGAATATTTTTTTGTGCCTATTAAAAGTGAAAGAAATTCTTTACATTTAAAAAAAATCATAGTTCACCACAAACAAAGCAAGCCGTAACTGTAGACGTAAGGGGCTACTGAGAAAAAGGGTGAACGTTTGGGGGTTTCCTAAATTGGGAGCTGTGCAGCGAGATGTCTGTTCACATTGGTTTTAAATCTGCATTTCGGTAGAGTCGCCGAAACAGGGAACAGGGAGGGAGTTCCAGAGACCGGCAACACGAGGAAAGAAGCTATTAAAGTAGAGGGCTCTCCGGTATCTGGGGACCTCCACAGTGAATGAAAGGGACTTAGCTGATTGTCGGGTTAGTCTAGTGTATTTACGTCGAGGGAGCACCAGAGTTGCAAGTTCATCGGAGCATAATCAATTGAAGTACTTGTAAAACAGGCACAAGGATGCAACATAGCAGCGATGGAACAGGGGTTGGAGCTTGATGGATAGTGAGGGACCTATTAGATTAGAGACCCTTTTTTAACCTTGTCTAAAGGAGAGATATTAGTTGATGGTGCACCAGTCCATATGTTGCAACAATACTCCATGTATGGGCGGATGGTGGATTTATAGAGATAGGATAACTTCAGGTGTGAGAAGTTTACTAGCACGGTAGAGGGAGCTCACCTTCTTTGCAGCAGCCTTGGCAATGTCTTCAATGTATTTGTTCCAATTCATGTTACTTGTGAATGTAAGGCCGAGAAATTTGAACGTTGAACTCTCAGGTAAAGTGTTATTTGCCATGGCACTCGGTGATTGAAGAGGTTTCTTGTAGTTATTGAAGGAAAGGAGCTTCGTCTTTGTAGCATCAGTTAATAAGATTAAGCCTAACCGTTGCTTATTAAATTAACATGCGTGATTATTAAATCGAGCCGGACACACGCACGTTCACTGTTATCATATAGAGATGGGTGGTCTCCCCTCTGCGTTTTTTTTTTACCATTTTTGTGTCAGCTTAATGTGATATTCCTATGGTTGTTTTGTTTCACGGCATGTCAACCCTTTCGGGTCATCTAATGTCGAATCCAGTGATTTTGAAAAAAAAAACGATTCTATACTTAAAGTACTTAATGTTGCATGACTGCTGTGCTTAAAAGAATTACAACGAACACTGATGTATACCAAATATAATGGTGTGTTTCTATTGCTCGATTGCGACGAACTAGTTGGGAGTGAGAAAAAGAGGCGGAGGAAGCACAGGAATTAACGTAAGTTTATCACTTGAATTCGCTCGGCAGCAGTCTCTGCTCGATCTCAATTTGGATTAGTTTATATAAAATTTTTGAACACCCACGCATTCACAACTGTAAACACCCATTCCTGAATTTCGTCTACACAAGTAATGTAGTTACGCTACCTACAGGACTTGACTTCCATCCATTTTATTGTTTATTTAGCGATACTGTATTCCCGTCTGCGAGTAAACTTTGCGGATGACCTTCGCAGGTGTCTCTGCATCAAATCATCAGATATTTATTTTCCGAGCAGCTATGTCTACGTGTCAATCAACTGTGTTTTGTTTCTTGCGGCCAGGTGCGTGTCTGTGTCAACTAGGTTTTATTTCTCCCTCACATATGCTCTTTCCGGCACCCTAGCTACGATATTCAGCATTCCTCACTATCCTATTTTCTGAAATGTTCATCCGTTAACATTTTCTGTGTGTGTGTGTAAGAGAGAGGGAGAGAAAGCGGGAGAGGGAGAGAAAGAGAGAGAGAGAGAGAGAGAGGGCGGAGAAAACACGGGAATTGACGAACATTTATCCCTCGAACTTGCTTAAACACAGTCTATGTTCGATCTCAATTTGGACAAGTTTAAATAACATTTTCGGACAGCCACGCATCGACAATTGTAAACGGTCATACTGGAATTTCGCCTTTACGTCAATATAGACACGCCCCTCTCTTAACGGGACGTGTCTTCCATCTATTACTTCTGTTACCTATAACACCGGGAAGAAATTAACAAGATAAGATTTTTCCATATACACTGTTTTGTTTGCTATTCTTCAGCACCTCTGACCTACGGGTGTCGGAATGATTGTGTTTTTTATATGCCTATATAGCTTAGCTGTTACATCATTGTTCCTGTAAAGCTATGCTCGGGGATTGATCCACTCTACCGACAAGAAAAGATGCCCCCTTACAATTTAAAGGAAAAACGGGTAACTGTAATGTCATGGGAGAATGAGATAGATTCTGTTGCAGAATTTTAGAATAAATAGATTTTTTCTACTAAAAATCGACAGCCATATTCAACGTGTTATTATGATAGTTCCGCGCCAACAATAAACTACTTCGAACGCCCTTGGGCAAGGTGTTTGCCTCTACCCAAGCCCACTACCCGAAATCTATTTCACGTAGCCTTTCTACCTTTTTTCTGCCTACCCTATTTCCCAACCCTGCCACCTACTGAAGCTCTCCGCCACCCGTCTTGAGTATTGCACAAAAAAACTGTATACACGGGTGATGCTCCAATTGGGTAGCTTTAGGGATTGTAGAGTGATCTCTTTGTTATCACTACTCTGACCTGGTGTGGTAGAAATTGTTAGGGCCTCATCTATGGGTTAAATAGAAATTCAAGGTAGGCCGTTTCCCTTAAACAAATGGTATATCATCGATTAATGGTTCGAGACGTGATGCAGGCGAGGGAGGAAGCTGGCTTAACCCGACCACTGGAGTGAATCTCGTCACACGTACAAGAACAAGTGTTTTTATATAGTGAAATACGGACCACAGAATATAACGTTGAAATTTAACAATAATAATCTAAGAATTAATAAAAAAAAGTTGTTGCCATTTGTAACGTGTGTGCACCTAATGATTTGTATTGGACACGCTTCGACGCTCTCTTTCGATAGGTAAGCCTAGAAGAGGATGGAGACCAGTTGATTTAATCTATAAAAAATCCAGTCCCATCATCACAGTCCACGCGTAGAGGTCATGAATTCGCATTATGTCCTCTTATGTTGTATCGACCCCAGAGAGATGACCCCGGAGACGAAGCAGACACGAGTGATAGAATGAAATGGATAAGATGCGGCCAGTTGACTGAGAAATCGACAGTGTTTATCTCAATCAATACCGACCAGATTTCAAACAAAAAAAGAAAAGATTGCATCCATGCTGGGCCACCGTAATTACTAAAGGCAACTATTTATGTTATTGATTTGTTAAACTGACTTCAATGAAATCAGCTCCGATTTGGATGCCCTTGAAAATAAGATATGACTTCGCGAATAAAAACATTTTGATCGCTTATAATTGCACACGCATATTTCTCCCTATATTACCCTCTCTCATCCTCTCTCTCCCTCTTTCTCTCTCTCTCTCTCTCTCTCTCTCTCTCTCTATATATATATATATATATATATATATATATATGTATGTAAATACAAGATCATGAATGTTATTTTACAAGCGTTTCATCTTACAAAGGTGTATAACAAAATATGATGAATAACACATCTACCTTAAATAAGAATCATCAGAATAGACTTGCAATACACGTTTCTAAACATTTGATAAGAAAACATATGCATGCAGCAACAACTTGCCATGTATGTATTTAGTTAATTATATTGATAAAATAGCTATCCACGGACACGTGTTTCGTCGTTACTGCGGCTCATCAGCGTGGCTCACTATGACAGGGGTCAAACCTGCGATCACTGGGACTGTGACCGAGTGCGCTACGTATTACGCTATGGGAGCCTGTCTGAAATTACGTGATAATTTATCGTTTATAAATTTACGTCGTTAGGATTTGTTGCTGCCATTGTTTGTAGCGATAATTTTACTACTGGTAATATTGCTAAGGGAAGCACATATTACCAGTAGTACAATTATCGCTAAAAACAATGACAAAAAAATTACGACACACACACACAACATATATATATATATATATATATATATATATATATATATATATATATATATATATATAAAGTTATGCATGTATATATATATATATATATATATATATATATATATATATGTGTGTGTGTGTGTGTGTGTGTGTGTGTGTGTGTGTGTGTGTAAAAGATACTCTCCTGAACTAATTAACGGATCATTATGAATTTAAAAAATATATATGCAAAGAAACTCAGTGAGTAACCTGGGCACATTATTTTTTGTAAACTTTAACATTTGGGGGTGCATGTATATAAAGTTAAGTATGTGTACATGTTTATATATATATATATATATATATATATATATATATATATATATATATATATATATATATATATATCGCTGTGCATAATAAATTCCTAAACTAATGAACGGGCGATTATGGATTTTAGAACACACAGCAGCTAGGCGTAAGTGTGTGTAATATGGACTATATTTTATTTAATTTACTTTCATCCGAAGGGAGCAAAAAGGGGTTGAAGCACTCTTGTGAAAATTCAGATACATCCGTTTGTGTGAAATTTTAAACAATATGGATTAGACATCAATTAATAAATATTTCCCAAATTTCAGTTTCTTTGAAATATTTTAAAGGGTTTTTAGGGGGCATAATATGGACACAACTTCCTATTTGAAAATTCAATGTTTTCAGATTTGCATTAAATTTGACACCATTTGAGCAAGATTCCATGAATTTTAATTTCTTATGAAGCTTGAGGTTTTAATTTTGGAAATTTTCTAGAATCAAAATCATGTAATGGAATTTGGATCAAAATTGGAATAAGGATTCAAGGCACAAGGTTTAGTATCATTATATGTTACTTTTAATCTTCGTAAGAGGGCATAAGATTGGTGCAAATCTGTTCTGTTCGAGAAATTAATTTTACCCTTCTCCGGGACGGGTATTCGAGTAGTATATATATATGAACTAAAGTTTACCCCCATTCCCTAACTTTGTGCTCGATAACTCTCTTAACAAAACCTTCATAAAAATCTGTTTTTCGTCGGATAGAGCACATTAGAAACAGAAACATTCCTTTAGATCGATTTCGTCGATTTTTATATTGAATATTTGATTATTCTTAATAACATTTATAGGAAAATTGAAGAAGACTTACGCACGAACTCACACTAAGTCTTCTTGAAACGTATACCACCGCAATTACATATTTAGTAAGAGAAATTTTTTTCACTGCACCGTTTACTAAGCAGTAAAATAATACTCAATTTTTTTCTCTCCATAACTACTAATAATAAAACATATAATTACACTAGTATATATGTATACATGAAACCAGTGGTAACATTTTAAAATGCTTAACGTAATAAGACTTTATTCTGTGATGTTATCAAGCGTTGCTGAATTTAAATCGCCAACGACTTCCTGGAACAATGCGAAAAACGTTCTATGCGTGTTTCTTCGCCGTCTTCTTAAAAATTCTCTTATTTCTTCAGCTTTTTTGTTCATTTGCTTTTGACACCTGAGGATAATTCGACGAAGGATCGAAACCGTTCGTGAAACCAGAGGACAGTTTGCCCTGACTCTGCAATTGCATATGTGGGTATATTGTTAGTGCTGTTACTGTTTTGTTAAAAGCTCGTCGTGGTCAACTACTATTATATGAATATGGTAAAATTATTATTTATCCGTGCTGTAAATGTATATTTTGTATATAGAACGTTTGTAAATTAATTTTTTAGTAGGCTCATACTCGATAAATAATTTGTCTGTAAATGAGAGATTATATTCGCTCTGTAGATAGAAGCCAGACAGGTTATACCACATAGGGTCATAATTTACTTAATAGTACTGTCAATTAATGGGGCTCTATACACTCCCCCGAAAGTTCCAAGATTTGGACCTCTACACCTGATGAAGTTTTGTGTAATAATCAGTATAGTTAAATGTGGATATATATATATATATATATATATATATATATATATATATATATATATATATATATATATATATATATAGTCTAAAGAAGCTTTGAGTCATTTTAACAAAAAAAAGAAAGAAAAAAGTAAAATGCAGTTTAAATTCCCAGAGAAACTAACTAAATCCAAGATATTGCAGACTTAACATTCGTTGGGAAATTCATAAATAAATTAAAAAAATAAGTAAATAAAAAAATAAAATAAAAAAAAGAATGGGGGTTAAGTATCTAACAGTAAAACAAAAACAGGAGACCTTACGCGTCTAATATTAACACGGGGATCATCAGCTGTTTACCATGTAACTGTTTCGGAGATCTAAAAACAGGACAGTTATAATATTCATGGCTGATTAAACTACCATTTCCCACATAATCAAGTGTCAAAATAATTCAGCTTAACATTTCACTAATATATACATAAATAAATAATAATAATAAAATAATAATAATAATATAATACCCTTAAGACTACCGTATGATATGGTAATTTGCATATCAAATAACATTAATTATAACAATAATAATAATAATAATAATAATAATAATAATAATAATAATAATAATAATAATAATAATAAAAAATAATAATAATACTATGTAAACACTACACCCAAGAACCATTCTGCAATATGCTAGCTAGCAATGAAATTATATAGGAATTAAAGTTGCATTAGAAAAAAAAAAAAAATAAATAAATAAATAAATAAAATAAAAAATATTAAAAAAATATTTAAAAAAAAAAAAAAAAAAAAAAAAATATATATATATATATATATATATATATATAGAGAGAGAGAGATAGATAGATAGATAGATAGATAGATAGATAGATAGATAGATAGATAGATAGATAGATAGATAGATAAAGAAGTAAAGATAGATAGAAACAGAGGGGAAGCGGATGGGGAAAAAAGTGATAGATTAAGAGTAGTGTATACAAGTTCAAATAAAAAATCAACCGCCGCCGTCTGAAATGAATTCGCAAAGAAATCTTTCACTCTATTTCCATAATGAGATGTTTTCTTTGTCACGTTTTTCTTTATAATATTGACAGATACGTTTCTTTCTTTCTTTCTTTTTCTCTTTGTAAACTTTTCATTTTCAGATGTTTCCTTTCTTTCTTATTTCTTTGTTTTAACTTCACCGATTGGGGCGTTATTCTATATAAATATCAATGCGAACACTGGCGAAGCAAACTTTGGGTAGGCTACACAAAAGTAGAAAACTCTGGGAAAGACAGATTTCGGGAGAAAGGTGTGTAGGCGAACACTTTGCCCAAGGGTGGCAGAAGTCAATTTATCTTTAAGATTAACACTGACAATACATTCTAAACGCAAAATAAAGAAAGAATTGTGAACGGATAAAGAGAAGCGTGCATCCTCTAGAAGATGTCGGTGTTGCATATCTCAAAATGATTATTTGACGTCAGCAATGCCATTCGAAATTCTCCTGCCTCTCGAAGTAAATTTTCTCTTTTTAATCTCTTTTTACTGAAGAGTTGAAACACGAACCACTTAACGTATCAGACATGCATCCGGCATATTTTATGGGTCGATTCTGTACCATGGAATAAATACCCTATTAACATTTAAGAAAATTAGTCTTTTATAATTACGGATGGCCTGAATAACATTTTTCTTAATCTCTCCTTTCCACTAGCCAGGTCTAGCAATAATCCATACAAGCTTTATTTATGAGAATTAGACTTTCGTATGTATGGATGCCCCTAAGTAACTTTTCAGTTGGATCCATGAACACTTGCAGCGTCTAATAACACTGAACTTATATATATATATATATATATATATATATATATATATATATATATATATATATATATATATATATATATATATATATATATATATATATATATATATATATAAAAATATTTGAAAAGTTCATACCTTCTTTAAAGAATCCAAACTAAATTTAAGAACAAGGGGTTAGGTAAAATAAAATACCTTTTAAAGCAAGTTTAAACATGCGATATTTTTTTTTTATTAAAAAAAAAAGAAGGTATGAACTTTTCAAATATTTACATATTCCACGTGCAAGCGTGATCTCGTACCGTTAGTGAGAAAAAAAACACCTCATTAACCGGTTTCAACAACTACACCGGCTGTCCAGTAAGATCGAACCTACAACTACACTGAAGAGGCCAATTCTATCTTGGCGAAATTTATTTGTAATATAAACTTAAAATGAAGTTTATAAAAAAAAAGGAAAAAAATCGGTATCGATTTCTCTCTTTTTAATAAAAAAAATATCGCATCTGTAAACTTGCTTTAAAGGATATTTTATTTTACCTAACCCCTTGTTCTTATATATATATATATATATATATATATATATATATCACTATATCACTGAGAGCCATTGGCTGGAAACGACGTCGTACATCGGTAAATATTGAAAAATATTTTAATATTAATATATATATTAATATTAAATTATTTGTTTTATATATATATATATATATATATATATATATATATATATATATATATATATATATATAAAGCTAGGAAATATATAAAGAAATATATAAAATAACCCAGATATTATTCAAAGTTGAACATAGGAATTGTTAATTTTATTTTATATTTTCAATAGATAATGACTTTTGTTAAGTAAATTCCCACCTATCATTCGATTATCTGTCATATTTTTATATTTTTCTAAGACATGAGAAAGCAACCGGCGCATGTTAATCTCATGATTTTCTTATTTTGACTATATATTTTTCGCATAATATACCAAAATGGTTTTATGTTACCTTACAACTGGAATATTTTTATAACTGGGATGTGAACACTGTATTATAACAAAATATAAAAGTCTATAAATATGAATGAAAACGTTGGTGCCCGCCAAACGAAAAAAACATTTTTTCAAACTTTTTCAAATAATTTTTCAAATAATATTTTAAACGAGCAAGACCCGGCGTTGCTCGGGTGAAATCGAAAAGAATTATTTAACTATAAAAAAAGTAAATATTAGAGTATCAAGCAACCCATCTGAGTCATTTTTATATTTTTATGCTAAGGTAACCTTTTTGTTAAGATCAAAGTGTACTATTCTCTGCTACCTGATCATGGCGCACGCAGTTTCTGCTCCTGTCGGACCCCAGCCCGTCGGCAAAGTTTAGCCTCTTAGCTAGTCGAGTGAATGAGTTAGCCCCTGGTAATAGACTCCTTCAAGAGGCCCACTCCCCACTTTCATCTTTTTGTACTCGGCCTCTCCCAAATTGCATTTATCTTGTTCTCCAAACTCCATCCCCCGTTTTCTTTTTTCTCTCTTTTAAATACCAGTCCCATTTAGAGATTGATCTGCTTGTTTTCGGTTATAAACAAACCGCAAAACAGTGGGCGATCTCATTTTTTGAAAGGGTTGAGGGAGAGAAAATGAGAGAGAGAGAGAGGCAGACAGACAGACAGACAAATAAACAGAAATAGAGATGTGGCAATCGTAGTATAGAGACTATTATAATAATATGGCAAGTCAGCTACATAAACAGTATATATAAATAAATTTTGGAAACTAACTAATATAAATTTAAATAAGTTAATAAAACGTATCCAAAACAGAATAATCCCGAAGATATTTTTTAATTATTCGCGTGAGAAATCCTTCTTAACCAAGGCAACCCTTAATCTGTTTGGAAAGTGGGATTTTCCATGTAATATAGTAAATAAAAGATAAGCTAACAACTATTTATATTCGGAAATGTAGTATTTTATTCTCTGACAAATAATGCAAGCAAACAATTATGTTTAGTCATAATTTATTGTTTTTAATTTATTAGAATCATTGTTTTATTGTTTGTAATGACGTAGGATCAAGGCGATCCATAATACAGGCCTGACAAATATGCGACTGGGGTCCACGACTAGGGACAGACATGTGAAGACCAAAATTACTACTAAATAATCATTACAGAGAAAAGTTTCGGTAAGAACTTAGCAACTATACATGTTATTAGGAAGCAGCTTAGAATAATTGATTTGTTTCCATCAAATGTAAAATGTACAAAATATAAAAGAACTAAATTCACAAAAGAATCACTTTTTTTTTCACTATGAATAAGGCGCATTTAAAAAAATCATGAGTCAATTTGTTGTGTTGACTACTTGATTACAGAAAATACTATGACATAATACAATCACAAAGCAAATTAAATATTTTACAAAATCAAATACTTTATGAACTAAGAAATTTCTTACTAAAACTTTTGTCTGTAATTATTATTTAGTAGTAATTTTGGTCTTCACATGTCCGCCCCAGCCGTGGACCCCAGTCGCATGTTTGCCAGACCTCTATTATGGATAGTCTTGCGTAGGATCCAATATAGAATATTTCAGAAGAAAATAATTTATTCGGTCTACGAATAAATCGCACTGTTTATTTAGTTGCGAGTGCATAAATTACCACACGTCGTAATTGAATAGCTACGTAATTTAAAGCTGTTTATCCTATTTAAAAACAGTATATGAGAAAAAATATCTTCGAGGATAAGTAATCAAAATAGAAATAGAAAAGATCAACGTACAAGATATACTTGCCATTTGATCTGAAACATAGCTGGCATCGATGTGTTCGTTAAAACTTAATCCGGTTACCCAAAACGTATAGGTTTCATGCATCCAGAATTGCAGAATTGAATTCTCTGAATCTGGAATATATGGAATATAACCGTGCAGTAACAGAATGTAGCTTCTATAAACAAATGACACAGTGTAGAATAGTTACATTAGAAGACGTATTTGGGAGAAGCAGATATCACGGAATTAATGTAATAATATTTGTAGTATAAAGATGAAAGAATATTATTATTTTATTATATAGATAATAATAATATTTTCAAAAATCTTCTAACTATATAATTTTTTAATATTTCATAAGTTGTCTTCCCTCTAACGAGAAATATATTGTTTCTAAATTTCCGGTTGTAAGAGATTAAAACTCTTTCAATTGAACACATCAAATAAAATGAACAAGTACTATATTCAACTTTGAATAATATCCTTGTTTTTTTCCTAACTTTATTAATTATCTATTTACAATATTGAGCAACCACTATCTTATTAAAACTTTCTTTGATATCCATGGACACCATCCCTCCGAATATTCTTGAAACAATAATTATAAATATAATAATTTTTGAATTATATATATATATATATATATATATATATATATATATATATATATATATATATATATATATGAATAAATGAATAAATGCGAAAGTTTTAAAAATATATCCTAACTATATTAACATCAAAAGGTTAGGCTTATTTAACTCTAATGATATAAAAATATATTGAAATACCGTATATATAGGCATTTCCAACTCACTCCAAGAAATATCGATATTGCTGATTTGCATAGTTATTTATTTTAAAGTTTCTAGTAAATTAATATTCGTTAATATACCTTTCTAATTCGTATTGCCAAATTTTCTTCTACATACGCAATCGTTTTATCGAAAGTGCTATTATTATAATTATTAATAAAATTTAATAAAGAGATTTCATTAAAAATTTATAGCGTTTTAAATACTTTTTTAAAATTTCATTTTCAAGGGAGATAATTTACTTCCGGATTTAGTAAAGCGTCAAATATCGCTGGATGTTGAGAACAGATACTACACTTTGATCTCAGCCAAAGAGCCAAGGAACCATAAAAAAAATATTTTTGTAACTAGGCATTTTTAAATAAAAAAATAAAAATATTAATTGAATTAGAATATTTTTTAATGGGAGGTGGACTGTAGTATCGGTTCTGTTGTCATAAGACTGCCTTCCTAGGAATTATCTCCTCCGTTTGTAAGGGTATATGTGTGCGTTGGGGGAGAATCATCCCAAAATCCCCCCCCCCCAACTCAATTTAATCGGAATATCTTTTAAAGGGGTAGTGTAGTATTGGTTCTGTTCTTATAAGACCATCCTCGTAAGAATTTCTTCGTCTTCTTTTTGTTGGGGAGAGGGGGGGGGGGAGACAAGTCGGTTCGTTCGTCATAATATTATCCTCTAAGTCAGGGATGGTTCAGTGTAGTATATATTCGTTCACCATAATACTAGCTAAGGAAGATCAATAACTCAAGTTTATAATAGAGATGTCTTTTTTTAACTAGAAAATGATGAAAGAAGTAACCGTACTTCCTTAGCTAGCATATTTATCTTTGTTTATAAAGATGGCGACTATAATTTTTCGGACAATTTTCAGTTCGGCGTTTCACATGAACAATGAAACTTGCCATTGTTTTAAATGTTATCTAAATGAATAAATGCGAATGTTTTTTTCTATCTACCCTAACTATATTAACATTAAAACGGTTTATGCTTATTGAATTCTCTGTAGTATATTTTCATTCGTCATGATACATTCCTTCCAGGCATCTTTGAGGAGGAGGGCAGTATTGTATACGTTCGTTCCTCACGATACCATCCTCCCAGGATTACCATTTTGTGTGTGTGGGTGGAAGGGGTAGTATACTATCTATTCAGTTGTTATGATATTATCGTCCCACATAATTACTCCTACTTTTTGGAGTGGGTGGGAAATTTAGCTCGTAATAGTGTCATCCTCCCAGTCATTACCTCCTCCTTTAGAGTCAATGTACTTAGTTCGTTTTATCATGATATCATCCTCTCAACCTGGCAAAAATATGCGACCGAAAGGAGTATATATATATATATATATATATATATATATATATATATATATATACAGGGTCGGGCAGATAAATTGGAACTAATTTAAAATGCTAATATCTTTTTTATTTTTGATCATATGATTACGGTTTTTTTTACTAAGGATCCTTAAACACTTTATTGCAAGATAGCATAATTATATTTACTCAAATTTGTTTTAATATGGCGGAATTAGCACGAAGAATAACTATATGTGAAATGAGACGCGCCGGGAGTTCTCCTTCGGACATTGTTAAGAGCACTGGCTATGCAAAAACGACTGTCTATCGGGTTGTGGCTAATTTCGATGTCGAGTGTAAGGTTGAGAGAAGTCGGCACAGTACTCGTAGTGATCGAAAGCGTACAAACACTTTCCTGGTGGGGCTAAAAAGGTCGATAAAGGCAGACCCAAGTCAGTCGATGTCGAAACTGGCAAAAAAGCGCAATGTGAGTCGCAGAACTATCAGCAGAGCAATCAACGAAGACCTCGGGATGAAGTCCTACGTTAGGAGACGCCATAATCTCCTCACTGCCCGTTCAAAAGCTATCAGAGTTGAAAGATACCCCAAGCTTATCAACCATCTGAAACACAAAGGAGGACATGTGCGCATTTTTATTGATGAGAAAAAGTTCACCGTGGATGAGGTTCCAAATCGCCAGAACACTCGAGTTATTGCCCGTGACCCTTCGGAAGTTCCTCTTGTGATGCAGAGCAAAAATCCTGCTTCTGTGATGGTTTTTGCAGCCGTGGCAAGTGATGGAAAGGTGAAGCCTCCTCATTTCATCGAAGCGGGTCTTAAAATCAACACAGCGGAGTATTTGAACATTCTTAATAATGTTTTATTGCCTTGGATCCGTAGAAACTACAACCCTACGAAAGTCATGCTCATCCAAGACTCGGCACCAGTGCATGGATACAGGAAAGTCCAAGATTTCATGAAGGAGAATCTTCCCTTGTTTGTTCCGAAGGATATTTGGCCCAGCAGCTCTCCAGATCTAAATGTTTGCGACTATTATCTATTCGGCGTCGTCGAGGGACAGACTAATGTCAATCCACACCCAAATACAAACTCATTGAAGACAGCCATTCAACGAGCATTTCACAATCT
This sequence comes from Sepiola atlantica, assembly GCA_963556195.1. NCBI lineage: Eukaryota > Metazoa > Mollusca > Cephalopoda > Sepiida > Sepiolidae > Sepiola > Sepiola atlantica. Next base: position 180,639,260 of record OY744518.1, read on the forward strand.
CGATCCCAATAAAATAAAGAGGAGCTGTTCACGCGTTCGTCAAAGAATCTCCAAAATAATTGATGCAAATGTTGCTCATATTGAATAATTTTGTTCGATAGACTGTAATAATTAAATAAATAAATGTTAAAATGATATCTTTCCATATTTAATCCTTTAAATTATGAATTTTGTAAAAATAAAAAAAAGTACCAATTTAGCTGCCCGACCCTGTATATATATATATATATATATATATATATGAATAGATGAAAGGATAAAATAAAAAATACGTCTTTTGTCATTTTCTGCATTTTTTCGTTCGCTCTTGACAAAGCCCATTTGGGCGAAACGTTGAGCTTTTTAGTTCTTCCGCTTATTCCATTTTAGTTTCACACACACACACACACACACACACACACATATATATATATATATATATATATATATATATATATATATATATATGTGTGTGTGTGTTAACTATTTCATGTATATACAAATATATTATAGTAGTAGAAAATAATATGATATATATTTTCAATATTTACTTAAACAGTGCTTAATACGTGAGTAGGGCTTAATAGTAGTAGTAGTAGTAGTATGAAAATATACTTATGGCAAGTAAGATGCACAGAAACGTTTGTTTCATTCCCAGGTGAAATCATCAGGCTAATTACACAAAAGTAGAAGTAAATGCACTTATTAGTTTATGTTATGCAAGAAGAATTTCTTAAGAGATATATCACACTATATGAATTTTCGAATGAAACCAAAGTTGAACAAATAGTTGTAATGCTTGTGACCAAACGGGTCACGGGTAGTTTCTTTCTCTCTCTCTCTTCCCCTCTCTCTCTCTCTCTCTCTCTCTCTCTCTCTCTCTCTCTCTCCATATATATATATTAGAAAGGGTTTGTAGACATATTTTTAAACCATTGTTTCGTAATAGTATTATATTTTTTTTGAAAAAACCATAACAATGTGTGGTGTTAAAATGAATAAAAATTTATTTTAATCTAAATTTAATTTAAAATAAATTTTATTTATTTTAACACCACACATTGCTATGTTTTTTGCAACAAAAAATTATATATATATATATATATATATATATATATATATATATATATACATGGACGGCTGCACCGGGAGGGCAGGGGGGGGGGGGGTTTGAGCCCCCCCCCCCAAACTTTTTGACTTGGTCCCCCCACTTTACGGTCATCAATAATTAAGTTATATATGCATGTGTTTAACCGCCCCCCCACTTTTTAGGAGAGCCCCCCCACACTTTTATAACTGTCCCGCCGGTCTTGATATATATATATATATATATATATATATATATATATATATATATATATATATATATATATATATATGAACTTTATATATTTTCCCGGTGTATAAAGGTGAAATGTAAGTATTGAACCACACGAAGAAGAATCAGATAGTTTGAACACAAATGTTATCTTTAGGATAAGATCATGTCTGATAGCGGCAAACCTGCAGTCAAATGCAACTATGCTTACATGGCGTCAGTTAACGCGTTAATGCGATGAGTCAAGAATCCGGTTGTCTATCTATAAATAATTTGTATATGCGTAGCAAGATTAAGGACGATGAGTAAACATAATGTTGAGAACGGTAATTTTCTACATGAGGCTAGAGTAAACATAGAGTAGTGGAAAATTCCATGAGATGTTAACAGACTAGAGTTATGGTTACGTTGCAGGATGCAATGTCAGGGGAGTGAGTACGTGACAGCGAAGCGTGATCAATTCTGCTTTTCTTGGTTTACGACGTCAAAGTTACAGACGACCTTTTCGAGGTCCGCCACCCCTTACGGTTGTGGCTCGGGAAATTATAACCGATCTAGATGAACAGTGCTGTAAAATGTTGGAGAAAATAAATCCTTGCTTATTAGTTGTTTTCAAATTCCTCCCATTATAAGAGCAACAGAAGGAAAGAAAGGAAAAAAAGTTAAGTAGCCGTATAAAAGTATATATTTGACTAGTGAGCTATACAGAAAGGTTTGTTTCATTCCATAAAGAAATCATTCTTTAGTCTGATTCATTCAGCATTATGGTTTTCTTCTTGAATTCAGCAACCAGGTTGGATCAAAAAATAATTCTCTGCCTGATGAGACCTCAGCTCTTGAGAGCTGTAGATCGATAACATTTACATGCCAGTGTAGCAGACCTTGTACATGTTTGAATAAAAGCATTCACAATACAGCTCTATATTTTTTTATTGAGCACTCTTTTATAAACCCGGTTTAATTCCCTTTGGATTTCTACCCTGTGGATTTTTACCCTACCTGGATTACTATATATATATATATATATATATATATATATATATATATATATATATATATATATATATATATATATACAGGGCTTTACGCGCTCCACTACTTTTGGAGCTGCTCCTGCTCCAACGCCCGAAATCGGAGCTTGCTCCTCTCACGCTCTCTATTTTATAAAAGGAGCCCTCCTGCTCCAACTCCTATAAAAAAAGGAACGGCTCTTTTTCAGCGCTCCATAATGAAAATATACCTTTTTTCATAAACGTTCTATTCTGCCAATGAGTGGTCGAAGGATAGGGTTGGGCGTCAAAGGATCTCGTCAATATGGGTGGGGATGTCACTTTAAGTGTAAGACCGTAAGATAATATTTGACAAAATCTCGCTAATATTTTAAGAGTTATACAACATGTCGTACGAAGTATAGGATTATACGGAAATTTTCCTTTCCTGAGGTATAAATTGAAATAGAAAAAAAAGTATTTTAAAACAATTTTAATTTTCATTACATTAACAACCTATTTTTTTGAAGAAAGGAAAATTTGACCCGATATTTTTTCTATTTATCTTGGAAGGGAATTTAGATTTGTTTCAAGTAAATAAAGTTTTACTTTTAAACATTATTAGTGATTATTTTCTTTTTAAAGAAAACCTTTCTCACGGAGAGGAGAGACAGCCAGAGCAACATTAATCGTTGCGTGGTTGTTTGATATTTGTTTGTTTTACGAACGTAACTATATTGTATAATATATATTATTATTTATAACAGAGAAACACGCAAGTACTTTTGAACAAATCGATTTATCCATTTTTTTTTCAATAGTACAATTCGGGGCCAAAAAAACCCAATGAAGTTTATTTTCTAAAGATTGAATCAAAAAAATATTTTTCATAAGTTGGCTAAAAAATATCAATAAATTTAATGTCTTAAAATTTCATAAAAAATATCTGGCCTAGACCTTGAGAGTTGAAAAAATATCGGGTCAAATTTTCCTCCCCTGAAAAATTAACTGGAGCAAGTTTTCTTAGGTCGGGCAAAAACATTTATTAAAATTAAAAATTTGAATAAAAAAGGTGAAAATGTCTATATTTGAAATCTATAAAAAAACAAACTGTTTACAATTTTAATATTCGATAATAGATATTTTAAGATAAAGAAAGATACATAATCTACTTTCGATTCTAAAAAGACAACAAATTAGTCAGAAAGTCTAATTATTTTCTTTTTTAAATTAAAATTTAAGATATTTTCTTTAATTAAATTAAGTTTAAAAATCGGTTTAATTGTAGAATATGGACCGCTGTTTTCTTTCGCTCATTTCGCTTGGTATTTGCCCAAATTTTGGATGAAACTGATTGTTGGTCTTAATTATATTTTTGCCCTGAAATAAAATTCTCATTTACTTTTTAAAGTGTTGAGAATCTAACTTTAATTCCAGGTTTTAATCGCTGGCGGCCATATTGGTTTTTATTGTTTTTTTTCCTTGGACTAAATATATTTTTCTGCTTTAAACTTTGAACATTCTATTTACAAAAGCAAGTTTTCACGGAATTTAACGAATTTAAAAGCAAACATGAAAAGGTTAAAACACACTAGTTGTGAATTTAAGAATAACAAAATGTCGCCGAAAAGACGACAGTAAAAATGTGGCATAAAAGTTCAATTTGATATATGCTAAAAAATAAATTAGAATTTTTTGTCAGAACAAAATGTACCATTTCACCTCAAAAATCAATTTTATCGAACATTTGGGTGAATACCAAGCGAAATGGGCGAGAAAATCAAACGGTCCGTATAATATAATTGAACCTAAAAGTCTTTATTTAAAAACACGAATTAAAAGAAAAATTTGCTTATTTATTCAATCAGCAATAAACATCCTTGTCATAAATGCAAAAAGTTCAAATCTATAAGAAAATAACTTCAAAGACATCTATAGACTCACTGGCGCATTTAAAGACATTTTGTGCTAAATTGTCTCCTGCTGCCTTAAGAAAACTGTCTCATAAAAAATTTAACATGTCTATGTAAAAATGTTCTGTTTTCAAGCGTAACTCTCTCGTTTCCCCCCTCTCTCTCCCTTCCTCTCTCTCTTCCTCTCCCTCTCTCTTTTTCATATACATTTACCAGAGATATAATTAAAAAAAAATAACTCAGATTAAACTCTGAGACTTTCTTTTCTTTTTCTTTTTATTGCTGAATAAAAAAGTAATGTTTAAACAAAGAAAAATGAAATAATTTTGGAGCGAGGAGCACGGAGCGATAAAACCACCGCTCTTTAGTCTCAAGTGGAGTTGCTCCCGCTCCACTCCCGCTGAATATAAAATGAGCCCTGCTCTCCTTCGCTCCAGCAAAAAAATGATTATTCGCTACTGGTCATGCGATTCCTGGAGCGCACTCCTTTTTGGAGGGCTCCGTAAAGCCCTATATATATATATATATATATATATATATATATATATATATATATATATATATATATATATATATATTTGTAGCTCCTAGAAAAACACTCTAGATGGACACTGTAAGTGTAGTATTAACACAGCATGACGTCACTAGCTATAAAAATAATCATGAAAATAAATTTGACAATTTTTTTTTTAAATAAATAAATTACAAAAAATTGTTTGTTTTTTTCAGAAAAGCAAAGAAGTAGATATTGTTAGAATAAAATAAGATAACAATAGTATATATTAAAAAAAATATTTAATAAATATTAGGAAAAAAAAATTAATTGAACACCGCTCTTGGCTGTTATCCCTACCTCCCCCCGAATAAACAATAAATGTTTTCTTCGTTCTTTTCTCTCTTTTTTTGCTCTTCTTTTTATTTTTATTTTTATTTTTTATTGAATATGTGGCATTTCATCGGTGGGTTCAAATAATCCTCGAATGCGGAAACCAACCCACATAAACCACGAATGGTAACCAGTCACATGGAAGTTAAAATAGGAAGAAAACAAAACCACAGGACGAACACCACCGCATGGACCAAGGAACAGAAACTGCAAGAAACATCATAAGCCTCCCCCCCAAAGATGGCACCAGCTTAGGCTGACACCACACAAAATAGTCGTAGAGGAGCAAGGAGGACGAGAAGATGGAGGAGGGACAGTACAAACCAGACCTCCACTGGGAGAGTGAAGAGAGTGCTATCCCAGAGAAGCCCAATGGTCCTTACTAGCGAGAAATCAATAGTAAGAAGTTGTTGCGATACCGTTGTGTGTTTTACGCTGTGAGTTATTTTTAGTTCAGTTTTAAGCCAGAAAAGTGTTATGGATGAAATTGCCGAATTGTTTAAGGCATAAAAGTATAACCGATAAAAATAAATGATATGTGTAACAATCGAAGATTCGCAACTGAAATAAATTGTCTCAAGTACGTGACGCCATTTTGAATCAATATACGAAAGGATGTATTCAGTTTGTTAATGTAAACCTTTATTCATTCTGGAATGAGTTGAAGTGTATGTTTAATAGTTATAAGTAACGACGGAAATACATAAGTATATGTAATCCGATATTCTGTAATTTTGAAGAAATATGAGGGAGCGGTTAATCAATTAATCAATTAATGATTAAGCAATCTTGTATATTATGTATGAAATTGTTAGAAGAATGAAATGAAATATTAACGGTGATGATTCTATAAATTATCCGATGTAATTTATTTCCCCGCGTCAAGTGTGAGAGTAGGAGTAGATAAAGATTAGAGGGAAAAGTTTTTGCTACCATCTGTATAGAGTATGTTTTTGTGAGAGTCTGTGATGGCGGTTTAAAAGTAGCATTTTTTTTTAGATGTTGAACATTTTTGAAACACGCTCGAGTGCATAAGGTTAATAGAGCAGTGAGTTTAGTAGCCTATCATGCCAAAGGTACAGGGGAAAATCAAGCCTACTTCACACACACACACATATATATATATATATATATATATATATATATATATATATATATATATATATAGCTGTAATACAGCGAAAGTGTCTCTGTGTGTATGACTATATATAAGCTCCCCTTTTCTAGTTGAGCACTGTCGTTAATGATATCTTCTGCAACTATTTAGCGTAATACAAAGCTCTTTGTAAATAAAGAAATAGAGCACTGTAAAGTAGCTGACAATGTTGATATTAAAACATTGTAGATATCATTTACTAACAGCGTCTAGTGGCTAGAGCTATCGGTTCAATCTCTTGCTCTGTCCTTGAATATATATATATATATATATATATATATATATATATATATATATATATATATATATAATGTTTGTTCGTTTTAGTAAAGCTATATGTAGAATCGAAAGGAGATAATTGTTAGAATCATATTTATAGCCATTCACCCGGTATAGACGAGGACTTGAGCTGGAGAAACGAAAGCCTTTAAATGATTTTTTGGGAAACTATCTTTTTATATGTTGTTCCAGACCAGCCGATCAGGTTTGGCTAAACTTTGCAATGCGTCTGTCTGTCTCTATCATACAGGAACTACTTACACGCAGGGAGTTTGTATCGATCTCTGCGTAGGAGACAGCGGGCTAAGAATTGACCGTTCGATCAGGTGAGTAGCCAAGTAAGGAAGTCAATGTTCTTTTGCTAATGGATACAATATATATATATATATATATATATATATATATAATTAAAATATATATATATAATTAAAATATATTTGTGGTAAGATATATATATATATATATATATATATATATATATATATATATATATATATATATATATATATATATATATGGGAAATGTAAAAGGAAAAAACCAAAAGATGTTTTTTTATGTATTCATCAACGTTTCGTCTTTATTTGTAAGACTTCCTCAGGATGATTATTTTAAGAAAAATGTCATGCAAGTACATAAAAATATTGGGTTGACATGATGGGTTAATAGGAAGAAGTAGTAGCCACTACTGGGAGCGCAGGACCAAGGTTCGGGCTGAGAGAAGTCGGTGGCAGAGAGTGAAATGAATGTGGATGGCTGTGGTGAATACATAAAAAAACATCTTTTGATTTTTCCTTTTTTATTTCCCATTACGTCGGATTACTTCCTTTCTCACACACACACACACACACACACACACACACACACACACACACATATATATATATATATATATATATATATATATATATATATATATATATATACCTAGAAATTTAAATGTAACGTTAACAAAAATCTCACTGCGCAACTCGTCACATTATGCTACTATAAATATGGCCCATAATTCGCAGTAGCCCCTTACGGCACAGTGTCAATGTGCCTTGTTTACCTACAAACGACGTCGTTTCGAGCTTATTGCTCTCTTCAGTGTAAGTAAGTGATAATTTCAGACGGCCATAGGGCGAGAATTTAAGTTATATTTATGCCCATTACAACGTAAACATCAAGACAGACTAGAAAACTCAACGAACTTACTCGGAGTCTTGCTTTATAGCTAAGTGAATGTCGATTTTAGATATCTCATAACAGTGCTCAATTTAAAAGGGACTATTTTTAATAATATTTATAAATAAACATTAAATTATATTTTTACCTAGACGACAGCTTTTCGAGCTTATTGCTCTCTTCAGTGTGGGGAAGTCATAATTTCAGACAGTCATAAGGCGCGAACCCGGTTTACAGAGCCACCTTTGGATCTGCACGCTTTAACTCTATCAGCAGAAAATATAACAAATAAAATACTATATATATATATATATATATATATATATATATATATATATATATATATATATATATATATATATATATATATATATATATATATACTAGCAGGGCTATCCAGAGTTGCCCGGGGGGAGTTGTAAGTATTCTTTTGTATCAATAACAATGGATTTCAATTATTGTTGTAACACGCGATGTAAATCTCACTGTAAAATCTGAAACAACAAATCTTACTTCAAGAAGAAATACACGTGCAAAGTTTTCCAAAATAAAATACACGAGATAAGTCTTACTTAAAAAAAAAACTAATTCACTCTATCACTTCTCCCTCCCTCCCTCCCCCTCTCTCTCTCTCTCTTTCTCTCTCTCTCCTAAATCTATAAATAAAGTGTGCCCGTAGATTTTTTCTTATTTTAACCACAAAAAAAAGAACAAGGGGGTATTTCTTGCATCTATCAAAAGTGAAATAAATTCTTTGTTTTATTTTTCATTATCAGTTTTTAAGATCAAATCTCTTTTTATTATTTAATTTGCTCATAAAAATTAAATACGTTATTATTCTTTCTTCTCTTTATTATTATCAGTTATTATTAAGATTAAGACTTTCAAGTTTACATAATTAATTTGTTTTAAAGCTTTTTAATAAATTAATATTCGCAAATATACACTCATGGTTGTTTTGTTTTCAGATTTCCAGATGTATGTAACATATTTTCCTTTTTAACAATTATAAATAGAATTAATTACAAGCATTGTTTTTTTAATCTATATAATATAGTTGCGCAATTAAATTCGATTTTAATGGAATATGATGGAACAGTCGGCATCAACTCCAACATTTGGTTTCCCACCCTCTGATTATTAAGTATAACGTTCAATTTCGAACGCACATTAAGTTCTATTTCAAGAAATCAACAGGTGTTAACATGACATCAGATTAGAGAGAGAGATAAAGAGTAAGAAAGAGAGAGAAAAAGAGAGAGAGAAAGAGAAAGAGAGAGAGAAAAAAGAGAGAAAGAGAGAGAAAGAGAAAAAAGAGAGAGATGGACACTAGACAGGGCGCGTTATTTGATTAATAACATGTAAACAACACATTCTCTGAGATTTATCGTACGAGTCGCTCAAAAATGATATATTTACCTTGATTTTTTATTAAAATGTTTTGGGTTCGTTTGTTATTTTAAATTTTATTAGAAATAATGTTTTAAAGCACACATTCAATAGAACTAAATTGTTTTATTTAAAAAATAATTGATTAAAAAAATTACTGTTTTTTGTAAAAAACAAACACATTTTACTGAGCAATTAAATAACTAAATTTAGAATAGTGTTTACTGTATTTTATTTTTTTAATTGTTGATTTTATTTTAGATACACCTTTTTTTTCGATTTGAAAAACTTCAAATATTATTATTTTTTTGCGACCTTAAGTGAATTTAGGATTTTTTGTTTTACATTTTACACCGTAAAGGGTAAATTTTGTTTAATAACTATGTTTTTATTATTTCGTGTTTTATTTATTAAAATAAGGATGGGGTGATTTTCTTTCTCTTTTTTTGTAAAAAAAACAAAAACTAACACATTTTACTGAGCAATTAAATAAAATCACTAGCAAAAATATGCGACCAGAGGGAGCATATTTTTGCTAGCATACATAATTTTTATTAATTATAAATATTTGTGTTTTTAACTACATACGTATATGTTTATACTTACGGGAATCGTCAGTGTAGAAAGAATTTATGAACACCGATCGCCGGGCTCGAACCCCGGGATCTGAGTTACATTTCAAACTCAAATTCCAAAGTCTTTGCCCACGCGGTCACTGCCAACAACTCGGTAAATCAGTGAGAGATTAATCCTACTAAAACGCAACTTTCGAAAGGAACATTGCACTGAAGCCACGATGACAGCTGTGTAAATACTACTCGCTAGAGAGCCCGGCCTAGATTTGGGGGCGACAAATAATTATAAATATTCGTTTTTTTTATCCACATACGTATATGTAAATTCCAACGTCTTTGTCCATATATATATATATATATATATATATATATATATATATATATATATAGAGAGAGAGAGAGAGAGAGAGAGAGTGAGATAGGTATAGATATAGATAGAGATAGAGAGAGAGGGAGTATTAGAAGGCTATCACAATAAAAGAAATGGAAATATGTCAGCGTTTTGAAGTAAGACAAAAACAAGTGATTTCTTTTGTATATATATGTTTATTTTTTTAATAACAAATCTTACTTGATTAGGCAAGACTTGAACACTGTGATATAATGTGTGTGACCATGTTCCATAATATATTTCGAAGAAGACCTTTTTATCAAATGGTAGGTGTTTCAAATCTCTCTCTTATATATATATATATATATATATATATATATATATATATATATATATATATATATATATATAGAGAGAGAGAGAGAGAGAGAGAGAGAGGGAGATATATATATATATATATATATATATATAAAGAGAGAGAGAGAGAGGGATATATATATATATATAAAGAGAGAGAGAGAGAGAGAGAGAGAGAGAGAGAGAGAGAGAGAGAGAGAGAGAGAGCTACGAAGCACTAGGCATATGTTGATCATTATTGAAGCAAACATTGAAAACACGCACACATATAATATATATGGTTGTATTAAATACAGGAATAAAGACCCAGCGTTATCCGGTATTGAATAAGGAATAGGATATCCACATGTCACTAGCCCATAAAACGATATCACCTTTATGATTCATCCTTCTTTATATTTCATAAGATTCGATTTTTGAGTGGGATCCAAGGCTTTACTCAGTATTTATTGGTTGAGAACGGGTGTAAGTACAGTGGCGTGTATCGAAATAAATTTCGTTAAATTTGATAGTCTGTCACCCACTTGAGGCGCACCCGGCGGGAGGCCAAAAACATACAGTGAAAGAGAACGAGAATGATAGACACACATTTTGTAAGGGATGAATCACTCCGCAAGTTAATTTTAAATTTATGGTCAATTGAAACAATTAACATTGATTTTTTTTCAAATAACTCAATTCCAAAACTAAAGAATATTTTAGCATGTATTTTGTGTGATGAAAATATAGGAAAAAGTTTTATAGAAATAAACGTTGATTTACTCATCTTTTGTAAAATATATTATTATTATTATTATTATTATTATTATTATTATTATTATTATTATTATTATTATTATTATTTCATAGTAGTCTTACTTTTGGGGTGTTTTTAGTTGGATTTTTTTTTATTAACCTTAGGTCAATTCCCTTGCCTTTATACATTCAAGCTAGACCTTAACACTTCAGCCGTTCTTAACAGGCCTTTTGTAGAATTGGAAAATAAATTTTCTTGTCAATTTGTTTAATCTATTTATAGTGGTTTTTCTTTATGCTTCCAAGCGTTACAATTACGACGAGAATCACCTTGACTTCTTTTACATTTCCACAGTCTCACTAATTTCTAATTTTAGATCTTGATTTATTTTTTCATGTTCTTTCTCCTGCACTCTGCTATCAGAAGGGACAGGCTATATCAATGATTAAGCAAGTTCTCTTGTTTTTGTTTAGAAAGATTAAATCGGGTTTGGAATGTTCAAGAACCTTATCAGTTTGTATATGCATTCCCCTTAGAAGTTTGACATTGTCTTCTCACATATTACTTCTGGCTTATGCTAATACAACTTCGCATTGTTGTTCAATTCATACAGTTTGAAAATATTGCAGAGTAGTAACTGAGCGACTTTGCCGTGTCTCCATTCTTTATATTGATGTTGTGCTAGCATAGGGCATTCATATACAATATGCGCTAAGGTTTATTCCCTTTTATTACAAAATCTGCATATCGGTGATTCTGCAGTTTTGTCAATGTAATATTTGATGAACCTAGTGCGAGTGGCTTGTTCCTGGGCTGTCATTAAGGTGCTCTCAGTAGATCTTTTGAGATCACCTCTGATCAAACAATTCCAACTGTTATTATCTCTAAATGCAGTATTCTTAGAGAAAACACTGTAGTTTCTTTCCAAATAATTTCCCCCCTCTCTCTTGCAATTTTTTATTCTTTTTCACCCCGGTTCTTAATATTTTTTCTCTTTTCACTTCACGAAAAAGAATCTCATTACTTACAAAAATACATTTAGATAGACAACCTTCTTCTATATTGAGGATATCTTCAGCACTAAGTAGACCTCGACCACCTTAATTTCTAGGTAGATACAATCGACCTGCATCCCCTTTCTTTGCTAATGCTCCATAAATTGTAAGTATATTCCGTGTTTTGGTGTCCAGACATTTTAGTTCATCTACATTTCAGTCAAGTTTACAAGCAGTATATCGAATAATAGCTACTGCTTTAGTATTGATAGCATAGATTGTATTCCAACTGTGGAGGTGCGATTTAAGAATAGTCCTTACTCTTTTGTTGTACACAGCTGTGACCTGTTTTTTCATTTCTTTGTTTTAATCTTATCTGCTTCCAATATTCACCAGTATTTGTAGCCCCTCTCATTATCAACATTATATATCAGATCTTTTGTTGGAAGTTCAAAGTCATCTGAGTGGGCGAGTTTACCTCTTTTTATAACAAGAATAGCACAATATTATTATTATTATTATTATTATTATTATTATTATTATTATTATTATTATTATTATTATTATTATTATTATTATTTAAAGATTACATTACTTTTGTTGGAAGTTCAAAGTCATCTAAGAAAACTATCTTTGATATATATATATATATATATATATATATATATATTTTACTTTGATCTATAAACTTAAAATTTATAAAATATTTTTTGAACTTTCACTTCCAACTCTTAAAGTTACCCCCTTCTCGTTATTTTATTTTTTCCCTGTATTGACTTGATATTTGACGCGAACTTTTAAAAGATTTTAATCCAAAAATTGAGCCGCCTCTTAGTTTCATTCTGGCATTTGCTTTTTAATAGTATTCATTTTTTTAATATTATTAATTCTTTTTAATAGTATTAATTTTTTTTAATAGTATTAATTTTTTTTAATATTATTAATTTATTTTAATAGTATTAATTTTTTTTTAATAGTATTAATTTTTTTAATAGTATTAATTTTTTTTTAATATTATTAATTTTTTTTAATAGTATTAATTTTTTTTAATATTATTAATTTTTTTTAATAGTATTAATTTATTTTAATAGTATTAATTTTTTTTTAATAGTATTAATTTTTTTAATAGTATTAATTTTTTTTTAATAGTATTAATTTTTTTTAATAGTATTAATTTTTTTTTAATATTATTAAATTTTTTTCATGTGTTGTAATTTTTTTGTTTAACTCAATTCCCAGTGCTTTAACCAATGGGGCTAATTTCACCAGTTACACGACGTGATGAGAAATAAATCCTAATAATTTCAAACTGGCGGAAGGCCATAGTCAGCCATGCTAACAGTGTTCAACAAAAAGAAACGTGCATTTATAGCTTAGATTAGACGGCTTGTAGGGGCTACAAATAAGTATTTAATAATAAATATTTAATTATTTATATATGTATACATCTCATCCCTGCGGAATCATCAGTGTAGAGATAACTGTTCAAACCGGACTCAAGATTCGAACCCCAGAACAAGAGTTACTTTTAACTCAATTCCGAGCGATATATATATATATATATATATTATTATTATTATTATTATTATTATTATTATTATTATTATTATTATTATTATTATTATTATTATTATTATTATTATTATTATTATTATTATTATTATTATTATTATTATTATTAGTGGTAGTAGAAGTAGTAGAAGTAGAAGTAGAAGTAGTAGTGATAGTATTTATATCAACTAACGGTGAAACTAACATACTATATGTTTCATGTGGTTTCTGTTATAAATTTAAAAAAAATGTTTGTGAATTATGTAAAGGATGTTAATGTTTTCAGTCAATTTTCTGTTGAGCCCTATGTATATAGCGCTGCAGAAGACACATATTGGGAATCATATATGTATATATATATATATATATATATATATATATATATATATATATATATATAAGTAAGAAAATTAAATTTGATTCCAAATCGTCTCTGAAACGATCGTACGCCAGACCATTGTTAACATTGAATTTTTACAACTGTAATAAATAATGTTATAAATCTTTTGATTTATTTATCTAGCACTATTCATCATATATATATATATATATATATATATATATATATATATATATATATATATATATATTTCTCATAATTTATAGACTTTCTCGTTTTTTGTCATTTTTTGCATTTTTTCGTTCGCTCTTGACAAAGTCCATATAACATTTGGGCGAAACGTTGAGCTTTTTAGGTCTTCCGTCGGATTATTTTATCCATTTCATCTATTCATATATATATATATATATATATATATATATATATATATATATATATATATATATATATATATATATATATATATATATATATATATATATATATATATATATAATATTCCGATCAGTGTAAGTAATGTGCCAAAGTTTTCGGAGTCATAACCTCTCCCTCTCCCTACCCCTCTCTTGCCACCCTCCTCACTCTCTCTGTTTCCGTTCTGTCCACCACCCTCACTGTCTTTCCTGAACAGACACCAACTCACATATCGAAGTCAGAATGTTCTCAGGTGATGCCAGGATTATAAATAGTCAGTCATTGTATTGACTTTGTTTATTTTTGTCCATCATCTTCCGAAAATAGCTTTCCACCCACGGATCGAACAAGGAAAAGGCCGGGAATTTGGCGTAGGGCGGGGGTTGATAAATAAAGAAGCACCACCAAAATAAGAAAAACCTGGCTTATAAGAAAAAGTGAAACCCTTATTTGAATATTATCTCCCCTTGATTTGTCCAAACTTATGTGTTGCTCACATTTGTAACCTAATGCTTTAGTTTAGTTTTACGACGTATCACCCCCTTTTGAAATTATTTGATGCTAAAAATAAGTAACGAAAATGTATGTTTCAACTTCTTCAAATATTTATTAATGCTGTAAATGTATTTTTCGTAAATTTTTTTAGATGAGGGTTGATTTCGTATTATTTGGATCATTCAGACTACTATTCTCATCTTGAATGTTATTGTCACAACGTTTCAACCGATGTACCCTCCGATCTTCGTCAAGTGCATCTTGTCAAACCCAGGAATCTGTTAGACCAGAACCCGTTGCGCAACTAATATAAGTGCTAAGTAACAATTAGTTCTAAGTAGCAGTCTTCTAGAGGTTGAAGGTTCAATCCTCTGTAGGGCGATACTAACAATACAATTACGAATTACTTAACTTCTACCCTTCAATCCGGTCACGACTGACGGAACGAGAACAAGCTACCCCCATGGATTAAAAATAAGGGTTCCGTTCGAAATTTCGTACAGATTCCCGAGTTCGGCATAAAGATTCGCGAGTTCGACAACACGCACATGAAGAAAGTCAGAGATTACATTGAGCGAAACGTCGTGATAATAACACCCAAGATGAGAACAGTAGTCCGAATGATCTGTAAACGTATGTTTTGTATATAAATGGTTTGGGGGTTCCTTTTTGTAATGGTATATTTAGTTCGTCGATTGTTGAGTTTTACGACAGGTCAACAATCGTAAGGTCATTTTATGCCGAAACCTTACATATGTTTTGTAGACCATTGGATTTATAGGCGTATATTTTGTAATGTATGTCTCTATTTAACGCATAGATGAGACCCAAACAGGTACAACCACTCCAGGTCAGAATGGACCTGGTAGTAGTGATAATTGAGGGCTGACTCTCCACTCCCCAAAGCTCCTAAATTGCGGTCTCGTCAATGGATGCAGTTTTGTGTCAAACTCTCGACAGCGGTGGAAAGGGGCTTGGCTAGGTTGAGGGGTTGGGGAAAAGGCAGAATAGGGGTAGAACGTGTTGGGAAATATGGATTTGGGGCAAGTGCGGTTGTGATACAATGGACTGTCCCACGGGACCGCCGGAAAATCTTAGTAAGATAATAGGTCGCAATAAAAAAAATGATAAATAAGTAGATAACAACATGGGAGGGACAGATCTATTGTGGTGTACATACAGCATTACGCCATGACAATTAGTTGTTAGCTTCTGTCTAGCCGGATAACGATGGAAAAAGTGAGCTGGAGAATAGGCAGATGTAGCCAGTTCGCGTCGTCAGCTGAGAGTAAGTAGGAAAAATACCGGACATTTAGGATTTCCGGTCGAAAGTAGATATATTTAGAAAACAGAGTTGGATCAAAAGAATAGACCGGCGGATGGGGTTCATGGTGGATTGATTCGAGCAGACGATGAGGCGGGCAGTCCAGTTAAACACAGACGAGTAGAACGACAATGACTGGTTTCGACAGGCAGATGATCTAAATTAGGTCTTAACTTATATCCTGGACCTGAGAGATAGGAGTTATAACTCAAATGTGGGTTCTAGCAGTGGAGCCCCAAACAAACACACACACGCCCGTGTTCAATAAGTCACCCTTACACAATGTATGTGTCTGCGTTGTTACTTGCCTGAATACAAATTGTCAACTACTGCCTTTGCACCCTTGGTGATCGCCTTACGCTTGAGTTGACACGGCTACATAAAGAGAAAACCACAGCACACATGCGTTTATGGGATCGTCTATCGTCGAGGGACCAGCATAGTTATACAGGGTGAGTTAGAGTAAAACACCTAGCTGAAGAGTTCCTGTTGAAATTTAGTGTCGTCGTGTTTCGAACAAATTCTATTGAATCAGATTTTAAATAAGTAATCTATGACAGGGTTGGAAAATAGAGTCTACGGACTAAACAATGTGGGTAGGAAGGGCTGGTAGCATGGATGGTGCGGGATATAACATCTTGCCAAAAGGAAATCTCAAAGAGTTTAGATTGGTGCCAATTGACAATTTTAACGCGTTCAACTTAGCTCCAAAATGCACCCAACCCACTTGGGTCACGTTTGCTTGCTTCTCCACAGTAGTCAAGTTTCATGTGTGTTGCCGTTGGTATCGTGAGATTTTAAATTTTACGAGACTAGGCTACCTCGTGGTTGTAAAGAGAAAGAAAATTGGCTATGGAAGCGGTCGCAATTTTTGTTATGCTGTCTTGTTACACTGTACCCTAATGGGACGTGCGGATGAGAAGTAAGTAGATATGGCCTGGACTGATAATTTTGCGTTTCATGTTCAGTCTTGTCGGTTCGAATGTATAGGGACGAATTACTAAGATAGTTAAAAGACCCGTCGTATAATTATGAATAGAAGAGAAATAATAACAAAACATTTGTAAAAATATGTGTGTTTTGGCTAAGATCAAAGTGTAGTATCTGTTCCGATGCACCCCATAGACCAGTATTGTCTTGGCCTTCGGGGCTTGATTTACGCCGGTCTATGGGTCTGTCCTGTACAGTTCTAGGAGGTCCACCCTCCCAGGCTTTGCCTCCCCTCTTTGGGGGGAGTAAGTTTATTGCTTACTGCCTGAGGCGCCCCTACCGGGGAATGCCGACGGGGCTGCCCGGGCAATTTTTAATGGGCAAAGTGCTCACTTTTTCGGGCGCTGGCTTTTCAAGTCCCACTTGGCTGACCCGACCTTGGGTCACATCTTACCTTGTGGGAGTAAGATAAAACTGACCTTGTGCCTAACCTCCTGGGGAAGTAAATAAAATGTGTGTATTAATAAATATTTGAATGCTAGTTTTGAATATACAACTCCAGGCTGGCTCTGTTGTTTTCCCCAAATGCTCTCTCGATCAGCGACCGCAATTCTGAAAATCATTTTTCTTCACATATTCATCAGTCTACCATGGCTCAAACGACAAACAATAAATGTTTATATCTCCGTTTTCCTCCCAACCTTGACATTATTAAAATAACCACAGCCGCATTCTAAGCGCGACGTCTATCCACATACAACTCATGATCTACATCTACCATCTAGATTATAAATCTTATTCATTATCCTGCTTCTCCGATCACCACGAGTGATCTCGTTACACGCTGGGACGCCTGATTGGGCTATATTTGACTTATTCTAGCTTAGCATAATAAATCTCCGCACACAGAAAATAGTTCGTTACTGTTACATAACACCCTGCTTAGGCTTAAAGCCGACAGAGAAAATGGCAAGATTTGCTACGTGTAGCAGATGAAAAGAATGAAGAAAAGTATGTATATAAAAGAAAACAATAATCAATTTGCGGAAATTCATGCATTTTTTCTTTAGATATTTTTTTATTTAGCAGCAGTAGCAGCAGGAATTGCTAATGTTCAAATAAATACTTTAAAAAGATAAAAGAGAGTATGAATTGAAATATTTTTTTAGGTTTTCATTTATATTTTATATATATTCATAATATTGGCTCACGGGATTTATACAGAAATATTTATTTATTTTTTTATTTTTTTGTATCTCTTTAAATCTTGTCCGGTTTGAATCTCAACTGTTACTTTTTACCGCTCCCCTTTTAAAAAAAATCTTATTAAACCTTCCTTACACTAAAATTAAACAAACATACATAGCACTCGAAGCAAAGAACCCGTCCAAACGAGAGTGACGCGTGATTTCACATTTCCGAAACAGATGACAACAGAAGCTGAAGAGAGCCGGATGGCTAAGTCCTTCTGTGCTTGAAACCGACGGTACGGATGCTGTACTAATTTTTCTATAAAAAAATAAATAAATATTACGCTATTAATTTTTAATTTTTAATTTTAATTCTCAATTAATCAGGCATTCTGCTGACATTTTTCCTGCTATATTACAAAGTTATATATATATATATATATATATATATATATATATAATTTCTAGAGTTTTACATTGGTTGATAACCATGTTTTTACAAGATTTACAAAATCAAAGGATTTCACAATCGGAATATATTGTGATATCATAATATACCGCCTCTCTTTTCCTTTCCTTCTCTCGTTTCCTCTCTGTTTCCTATTTTTCTTTCTTCAATTATTTACATTATTCTATTTCTCTCGCCACTTCAGATGAAGTGTGCCCGGTGACACGAAAGCAAGATACCAACATGATCAGAGTTTACGTAGTATAGTAGACCTCCATCTCGTCTAGACAATACGTCATAAAAGATCTCTCCTAACCCCTCTCGCTCTCTATAATTGATGGATGAGGTGATTGTTTTGTGACGTCATCCACTGTGAACAGTTATCCCCATCTCTATGTTTTAATAGATGATGTTATAAAACGATAACGTAATAAACGTACTCCAGTGTTCACGGTTATCCCCATGTCTGTTTTAATTGATGACGTCACAAAACGATGACGTCATAAAACGATGACGTCATCCAGTGTGCCTGTGCAAATAAACAAATAAGGAAGATCCAGTTTGAGTATATATATATATATGTATATATATATATATATATATATATATATATATATATATATATATATATATATATATATATATAATTATTAATAACAATATATGTATATGTATATGCTAATATATATATATATATATATATATATATATATATATATATATATATAAGGAGAGAGAGCGAGGGAGAAGTAAAGTCGATTGCATTGACTTAGATAGAATCCTACTAGACAAATAAATCAACCCTTCATAGATGAAAGTTGAAGTGAATCAAGTCCGTCAGGTACCAATGAATACTGCATAGTACTGTTGGTGCTAATGTGATGGAGAGAGTGTCTCAAGGTTCTCTACGCGTTGCATGTTTCTATTTGTTGGGATATTTGGCCAAGAGAAATCTTTTTATGTTATGCCATATTCTGAAAATTTCTGATTTGACATTGATGCAATTTATAGATGGGTTGTTGATAGCTTGTGGTATTCTGAGTTTTTCTACAGTGCATAGTAGGCAACTATTTGATATGGGGTTGTAGATATTTTTGGTTCAATAATCCTCCATTTTATTTTGTATTATATGTTAGAGTCTATAAGTTTCCACATAGTAGTTTCTTGGGAGGTAATGCCACGTTTACTCGAATATGTAAAGGTGTTATTATGAGAGCAGAATCTCTGTTTGAAGGTTTCCTGCGTCATCACGATATAGATTAAGTCTCTTTTGGGTGTTTGTGCCTGAGTAAACTGTTGCTTCACAGACAACCGATTTAATTGTGCGCTCTCATCCCAAAGGGATTTTTTCACCTGTTCTGCATGAGCAGTTGGGGTTAAGCGGATTTCCAAAACAGTCGTCCTCTACACCCCCACTCGAAAATGAACAATCGCAGCGATAATCTTGAATTAGTTATTTTAGCACATTATTATATCTCTTTCATAATATCCAGATTAACCAAGTAGATAGATATAAGGATCACGGTTTAATCTATTTCTCCAAATTAAACCTTTAACTTGGATCTATATTTCAGAAGGATCATATTGTCATTATATATCTGTTTGTTTTTTTGCAATACGCACCCGAGCCAGTTCACAAATATCGGAAATCGTGAGAGAAAGAAAAAGAGTGCGTACAAAAATCTCTTCTAAACAAACGCACATAAACAAACAATAAACACAAATAAAAACGCTTTTTTAATTAGGTTTAAAAAATAAATAATTAAAAATATTTAAAAAAAGACAGTTCTGTAAGAACGATGTTTTATCTGTTATGGGGGAACACGAAAAAGTGTTCTTTTTCCATTGTTCTTAGTGCGGAAAATTCAGTCGGACCACATAAGATCGGTTCTACCTCACCACCGGCATGTCAACACCGATGTAAACCCGGTACACCAAACAGACACTCTAATGTATAGTTTTCAAATAAAATTCTGATATATATATATATATATATATATATATATATATATATATATATATATGCATACATATGTCATTTAAATGATATCATTTATTTGATCTGCCGTACGGCAAGATCTTCTGTCTCAACTGAACAATTTGACATTTCCGAAAATATGGTAACAGTTCACATCCGGAGTAAAAGCATTCCTCCTATGACAACCGTAGCAAAATCAAAAGAAGGAATATATAATAGTAAAAGCTTACATTTTCCTTAAAGAAAATAAGCGTAGCACACCTCAACCTCGTCCAAGCCCTGAGAGGAAGACTCCTCACCAGGATGTGGACATTCACTATTTTGTCGGAGGTTTTTTAAAATTGTTTAATTTAGCCTGACGATCCTACCATTAGGCAGGCGAAATAAATTATTATATTTAACTGACGTGATAATTTTTTCATTAAACTCTACTATATATATATATATATATATATATATATATATATATATATATATATATATATATATATATATATATATATCGTGGGAAGCCCAACGATTGGCTGAGAGAACAACAAGAATCTGATTGGTCAACTAGCTAGCCGTGTATATAAAAACACCCGGCAAAATAGCTCTATGTATTTTAGCCTGAAGATTCCCTCCGGGGACGAAACGCGGGAGCCTATGTGTTGCTTAATTGGCATAAATATATTTTCATAGCTTACTATATATATATATATATATATATATAT
Source organism: Sepiola atlantica (assembly GCA_963556195.1). Taxonomy (NCBI): domain Eukaryota; kingdom Metazoa; phylum Mollusca; class Cephalopoda; order Sepiida; family Sepiolidae; genus Sepiola; species Sepiola atlantica. Next base: position 180,660,711 of record OY744518.1, read on the forward strand.
ATATATATATATATATATATATATATATATATATATATATATATATATATATATAGATTTATATCCAACTCAAGAACATCAGTTTATACTCGCCACGCTTCGAAGGAGCAGCAGTCAACAGAAGAAAACAAAACCGTAAATAGAATGAGAAAGATATTTATTTTAGATACGGAAAAATGAACCAGAATCTGTTGTTCCCCCCCCCTTTTAATTTTCCTCTTTTATTACCGGGCCCCTCTCGACTCAATTTTATTCTGGCTATTTATCGATATCTACTAATATAAGAGCCTCTACGCTTTCTTTTCTTTTTCTTTTTGTTTCTTCGGGAACGCTGGAAAGAATCCAACAGATTCAGCTGCACCAACAAAATACTAACGCGTGCAAAAGTCGGTGAACGTCTACTATTTTCAGCCGGGGGCTTTACGGACGTCGAGGTGCGTCTCGGTACGAAACAGTGAGGTTTGGATGGCGGTCTTTCTGTCCGGGACATGTAGAGAGACAGAAGGCCATTTCCACTTCAATAACCACCGGATGATGTATTAGAGACAGTCGATGGGGGGGGGGGGTGATGGTCTTTTGGCTAGGAGCAAAGTGTAGTATCTGTTCTCATGATGCTATACTTCAACTTTCCCCCCCTCTGTCATTGAAGGAGATATCTTTCTAGGCCGAGGTAATTTTAATTTTTGTTCCAAACCTAGTGCTCCTTTTGGGGGAGAAGGATTTTGCTCGCATAAAAAACTGACCTTGTGTCTAACTCTGCCCTCGAAGGGAGGCATGTAAATAAGAACAACACTTATTAAGTGTATAATGTGGTAGAGATGTTGTTCAAGTGTATACAGAATTAAGAGAGATAGAGGGAGAGAGAGAGGAAGAGAGGGAGAGGGAGAGGGAGAGGGAGAGGAAGAGGGAGAGGGAGAGAGAGAGAGAGAGAAAGAGAGAGAGCGAGAGAGCGAGAGAGAGAGAGAGAGTGTGTGTGTTTTTATTACAGGTATTGGTTTTGGGTTAATGAACACACACGGAGCGTGTGAATGTCACACAATGCGAGATTAAGCGAGCCTATGAAAATAAGACGCCGTAGAACGACATCTTTTCGGTTCGAGCATTCGTGTCTAAGAGAGGGGGGGGGGGAGAGAAATATCGAATCACTTGACTGACGTCACACCGTTCAGAGCTAGACGCGGGAGATATAAACTTGCGTATTTTCGTATTATCCGCGACGAAAGATTTGCGCCATCCTTACCTTTAGCTCAGTATAATGGGTATTTCGTCCGGGTGTCGCCAGCCGTGTATACGTCGTGTGTCATCTTCTGCCCGATGCGTTCCAACTATTTGCGATTTCAATCGTTCCACGTGAGCACTGTCTTTAAAAAGATTCCAAACTCCAGGAATTGGGCAAGTTGTCGGTTCTGTCGGCAATGAATATTGATTGTTACTCTTTTTCGGGAGAAAATACAAGTTGAGGAATTTGCACTGGTGTTAAGTCTTCATTAAGTTACTTTGAAATTTACTTCGTGCTTTTGTCCCTTAGATGATGGGCATTTTTTCGAGAACACCACGCCTTTGTATTTGTTGAAAAGTAAGCATGCTATCAGATATGGTAGCCGTGTGACCGTTGTTAATTTTCCAACATGAATTGTTTTCTGAACATGCTTTCTTGAGATTTCCGTTAATTCTAAATTAATAATTTTCTCCCGTTGTCAATTCACTCCGAAACCTATAACCTTTCAAATTGTAAACACTATTTAGTTTCTTTTGTTGTCATCTGACTATCCAATAAGGCAGTACGTCCTCATTTAGGGGTAGTGTAGTATCAGTTCTGTAGTCGTAAGACTATCTTCCGAGGCATTACCTTTGCGTTAGAGGGTAGTGATATAAACCTCCAATACATTATCTTCTCTTGGGGCAGTGTAAGACATGTTCGTTCCTTATATATACTAGCAAAAATATGCTCTCTCTGATCGCATCTCTTTGATAATAACTAATAATAATAAGTAATAATAATTAATAATAATAGTTAATAATGATACTAAAAATTGATAATAATAAAATCTCTTTCACGCAAAATTATAAAATGTAAGTCTAGTTATACAATGTAAGTATGCGTTTGTCTACTTATTCTAATATACACTTATTCAAATATTATACAGGGTGGTTCGAAAGAATTATAATAAAATGTAAGCATGCGTTTGTCTACTTATTCTAATATACACTTATTTAAATATTATACAGGGGGGTTCGAAAGAATTGTTATAAAATGTAAGCATGCGTTTGTCTACTTATTCTAATATACACTTATTAAAATATTATACAGGGTGGTTCGAAAGAATTGTTATAAAATGTAAGCATGCGTTTGTCTACTTATTCTAATATACACTTATTAAAATATTATACAGGTTGGTTCGAAAGAATTGTTATAAAATGTAAGCATGCGTTTGTCTACTTATTCTAATATACACTTAGTCAAATATTATACAGTATGGTTCGAAAGAATTGTTATAAAATGTAAGCATGCGTTTGTCTACTTATTCTAATATACACTTATTCAAATATTATACAGGGTGGTTCGAAAGAATTGTTATAAAATGTAAGCATGCGTTTGTCTACTTATTCTAATATACACTTATTCAAATATTATACAGGGTGGTTCGAAAGAATTGTTATAAAATGTAAGCATGCGTTTGTCTACTTATTCTAATATACACTTATTCAAATATTATACACGGTGGTTCGAAAGAATTGTTATAAAATGTAAGCATGCGTTTGTCTACTTATTCTAATATACACTTATTCAAATATTATACTGGGTGGTTTGAAAGAATTGTTATAAAATGTAAGCATGCGTTTGTCTACTTATTCTAATATACACTTATTTAAATATTATACAGGGTGGTTCGAAAGAATTGTTATAAAATGTAAGCATGCGTTTGTCTACTTTTTCTAATATACACTTATTCAAATATTATACAGGGTGGTTCGAAAGAATTGTTATAAAATGTAAGTATGCGTTTATCTACTTATTCTAATATACATTTATTCAAATATTATACATAGTGGTTCGAAAGAATTATTATAAAATGTAAGCATGCGTTTGTCTACTTATTCTAATATACACTTAGTCAAATATTATACAGGGTGGTTCGAAAAAATTGTTATAAAATGTAAGCATGCGTTTGTCTACTTATTCTATTATAAACTTATTTAAATATTATACAGGGTGGTTCGAAAGAATTATTATAAAATGTAAGCATTCGTTTGTTTACTTATTATAATATACACTTCTACAAATATTATACAGGGTGGTTCGAAAGAATTGTTATAAAATGTAAGCATGCGTTTGTCTAATATTCTAATATACACTTATTCAAATATTATACAGGGTGGTTCGAAAGAATTGTTATAAAATGTAAGCATGCCTTTGTCTACTTATTCTAATATACACTTATTCAAATATTACACAGGGTGGTTCGAAAGAATTGTTATAAAATGTAAGCATGCGTTTTTCTATTTATTCTAATATACACTTATTCAAATATTATACAGGGTGGTTCGAAAGAATTGTTATAAAATGTAAGCATGCGTTTGTCTACTTATTCTAATATACACTTATTCAAATATTATACAGGGTGGTTCGAAAGAATTGTTATAAAATGTAAGCATGCGTTTGTCTACTTATTCTAATATACACTTATTCAAATATTATACTGGGTAGTTTGAAAGAATTGTTATAAAATGTAAGCATACGTTTGTCTACTTATTCTAATATACACATATTAAAATATTATACATAGTGGTTCGAAAGAATTGTTATAAAATGTAAGCATGCGTTTGTCTACTTATTCTAATATACACTTATTTAAATATTATACAGGGTGGTTCGAAAGAATTGTTATAAAATGTAAGCATGCGTTTGTCTACTTTTTCTAATATACACTTATTCAAATATTATACAGGGTGGTTCGAAAGAATTGTTATAAAATGTAAGTATGCGTTTATCTACTTATTCTAATATACATTTATTCAAATATTATACATAGTGGTTCGAAAGAATTATTATAAAATGTAAGCATGCGTTTGTCTACTTATTCTAATATACACTTAGTCAAATATTATACAGGGTGGTTCGAAAAAATTGTTATAAAATGTAAGCATGCGTTTGTCTACTTATTCTATTATAAACTTATTTAAATATTATACAGGGTGGTTCGAAAGAATTATTATAAAATGTAAGCATTCGTTTGTTTACTTATTATAATATACACTTCTACAAATATTATACAGGGTGGTTCGAAAGAATTGTTATAAAATGTAAGCATGCGTTTGTCTACTTATTCTAATATACACTTATTCAAATATTATACAGGGTGGTTCGAAAAAATTGTTATAAAATGTAAGCATGCGTTTGTCTACTTATTCTATTATAAACTTATTTAAATATTATACAGGGTGGTTCGAAAGAATTATTATAAAATGTAAGCATTCGTTTGTTTACTTATTATAATATACACTTCTACAAATATTATACAGGGTGGTTCGAAAGAATTGTTATAAAATGTAAGCATGCGTTTGTCTAATATTCTAATATACACTTATTAAAATATTATACAGGGTGGTTCGAAAGAATTGTTATAAAATGTAAGCATGCCTTTGTCTACTTATTCTAATATACACTTATTCAAATATTACACAGGGTGGTTCGAAAGAATTGTTATAAAATGTAAGCATGCGTTTGTCTATTTATTCTAATATACACTTATTCAAATATTATACAGGGTGGTTCGAAAGAATTGTTATAAAATGTAAGCATGCGTTTGTCTACTTATTCTAATATACACTTATTCAAATATTATACAGGGTGGTTCGAAAGAATTGTTATAAAATGTAAGCATGCGTTTGTCTACTTATTCTAATATACACTTATTCAAATATTATACTGGGTGGTTTGAAAGAATTGTTATAAAATGTAAGCATACGTTTGTCTACTTATTCTAATATACACATATTAAAATATTATACAGGGTGGTTCGAAAGAATTGTTATAAAATGTAAGCATGCGTTTGTCTACTCATTCTATTATAAACTTATTTAAATATTATACAGGGTGGTTCGAAAGAATTATTATAAAATGTAAGCATTCGTTTGTTTACTTATTATAATATACACTTCTACAAATATTATACAGGGTGGTTCGAAAGAATTGTTATAAAATGTAAGCATGCGTTTGTCTACTTATTCTAATATACACTTATTCAAATATTATACAGGGTGGTTCGAAAGAATTGTTATAAAATGTAAGCATGCCTTTGTCTACTTATTCTAATATACACTTATTCAAATATAATACAGGGTTGTTCGAAAGAATTGTTATAAAATGTAAGCATGCCTTTGTCTACTTATTCTAATATACCCATATTCAAATATTATACAGGGTGGTTCGAAAGAATTGTTATAAAATGTAAGCATGCGTTTGTCTACTTATTCTAATATATACTTATTCAAATATTATACAGGGTGGTTCGAAAGAATTGTTATAAAATGTAAGCATGCGTTTGTCTACTTATTCTAATATACACTTATTCAAATATTATACTGGGTGGTTTGAAAGAATTGTTATAAAATGTAAGCATACGTTTGTCTACTTATTCTAATATACACATATTCAAATATTATACAGGGTGGTTCGAAAGAATTGTTATAAAATGTAAGCATGCGTTTGTCTACTTATTCTAATATACACTTATTTAAATATTATACAGGGTGGTTCGAAAGAATTGTTAGAAAATGTAAGCATGCGTTTGTCTAATTTTTCTAATATACACTTATTCAAATATTATACAGGGTGGTTCGAAAGAATTGTTATAAAATGTAAGTATGCGTTATCTACTTATTCTAATATACACTTAGTCAAATATTATACAGGGTGGTTCGAAAAAATTGTTATAAAATGTAAGCATGCGTTTGTCTACTTATTCTATTATAAACTTATTTAAATATTATACAGGGTGGTTCGAAAGAATTATTATAAAATGTAAGCATTCGTTTGTTTACTTATTATAATATACACTTCTACAAATATTATACAGGGTGGTTCGAAAGAATTGTTATAAAATGTAAGCATGCGTTTGTCTACTTATTCTAATATACACTTATTCAAATATTATACAGGGTGGTTCGAAAGAATTGTTATAAAATGTAAGCATGCCTTTGTCTACTTATTCTAATATACACTTATTCAAATATTATACAGGGTGGTTCGAAAGAATTGTTATAAAATGTAAGCATGCGTTTGTCTACTTATTCCAATATACACGTATTCAAATATTATACAGGGTGGTTCGAAAGAATTGTTATAAAATGTAAGCATGCGTTTGTCTACTTATTCTAATATACACGTATTCAAATATTATACAGGGTGGTTCGAAAGAATTATTATAAAATGTAAGCATGCGTTTTCTACTTATTATAATATACAATTCTACAAATATTATACAGGGTGGTTCGAAAGAATTGTTATAAAATGTAAGCATGCGTTTTCTACTTATTATAATATACACTTATTCAAATATTATACAGGGTGGTTCGAAAGAATTGTTATAAAACGTAAGCATGCGTTTGTCTACTTATTGTAATATACACTTATTCAAATATTATACAGGGTGGTTCGAAAGAATTGTTATAAAATGTAAGCATGCGTTTGTCTACTTATTCTAATATACACTTATTCAAATATTATACAGGGTTGTTCGAAAGAATTGTTATGAAATGTAAGCATGCGTTCGTCTACTTATTCTAATATACACTTATTCAAATATTATACAAGGTGGTTCGAAAGAATTGTTATAAAATGTAAGCATGCCTTTGTCTACTTGGTCTAATATACACATATTCTAATATTATACATGGTGGTTCGAAAGAATTGTTATAAAATGTAAGCATGCGTTTGTCTACTTATTCTAATATACACTTATTCAAATATTATACAGGGTGGTTCGAAAGAATTGTTATAAAATGTAAGCATGCCTTTGTCTACTTATTCTAATATACACGTATTCAAACATTATACAGGGTGGTTCGAAAGAATTGTTATAAAATGTAAGCATGCCTTTGTCTACTTGGTTTAATATACACATATTCAAATATTATACATAGTGGTTCGAAAGAATTGTTATAAAATGTAAGCATACGTTTGTCTACTTAGTCTAATATGCACATATTCAAATATTATACTGGTTGGTTCGAAAGAATTGTTATAAAATGTAAGCATGCGTTTGTCTACTTATTCTAATATACACATATTCAAATATTATACAGGGTGGTTCGAAAGAATTGTTATGAAATGTAAGCATGCGTTTGTCTAATATTCTAATATACACTTAGTCAAATATTATACAGGGTGGTTCGAAAAAATTGTTATAAAATGTAAGCATGCGTTTGTCTACTTATTCTAATATACACTTCTACAAATATTATACAGGGTGGTTCGAAAGAATTGTCATAAAATGTAAGCATGCGTTTTCTACTTATTATAATATACACTTATTCAAATATTATACAGGGTGGTTCGAAAGAATTGTTATAAAATGTAAGCATGCGTTTGTCTGTGTATTCTAATATACACTTATTCTAATATTATACAGGGTGGTACGAAAGAATTGTTATAAAATGTAAGCATGCCTTTGTCTACTTATTCTAATATACACGTATTCAAATATTATACAGGGTGGTTCGAAAGAATTGTTATAAAATGTAAGCATGCGTTTGTCTACTTATTCTAATATACACTTATTCAAATATTATACAGGGTGGTTCGAAAGAATTGTTATAAAATGTAAGCATGCCTTTGTCTACTTATTCTAATATACACGTATTCAAACATTATACAGGGTGGTTCGAAAGAATTGTTATAAAATGTAAGCATGCCTTTGTCTACTTGGTTTAATATACACATATTCAAATATTATACATAGTGGTTCGAAAGAATTGTTATAAAATGTAAGCATACGTTTGTCTACTTAGTCTAATATGCACATATTCAAATATTATACTGGTTGGTTCGAAAGAATTGTTATAAAATGTAAGCATGCGTTTGTCTACTTATTCTAATATACACATATTCAAATATTATACAGGGTGGTTCGAAAGAATTGTTATGAAATGTAAGCATGCGTTTGTCTAATATTCTAATATACACTTAGTCAAATATTATACAGGGTGGTTCGAAAAAATTGTTATAAAATGTAAGCATGCGTTTGTCTACTTATTCTAATATAAACTTATTCAAATATTATACAGGGTGGTTCGAAAGAATTGTTATAAAATGTAAGCATGCGTTTGTCTACTTATTATAATATACACTTCTACAAATATTATACAGGGTGGTTCGAAAGAATTGTCATAAAATGTAAGCATGCGTTTTCTACTTATTATAATATACACTTATTCAAATATTATACAGGGTGGTTCGAAAGAATTGTTATAAAATGTAAGCATGCGTTTGTCTGTGTATTCTAATATACACTTATTCTAATATTATACAGGGTGGTACGAAAGAATTGTTATAAAATGTAAGCATGCCTTTGTCTACTTATTCTAATATACACGTATTCAAATATTATACAGGGTGGTTCGAAAGAATTGTTATAAAATGTAAGCATGCGTGGGTCTACTTATTCTAATATACACTTAGTCAAATATTATACAGGGTGGTTCGAAAAAAATGTTATAAAATGTAAGCATGCGTTTGTCTACTTATTCTAATATACACTTATTCAAATATTATACAGGGTGGTTCGAAAGAATTATTATAAAATGTAAGCATGCGTTTGTCTACTTATTCTAATATACACTTAGTCAAATATTATACAGGGTTGTTCGAAAGAATTATTATAAAATGTAAGCATGCGTTTTTCTACTTATTATAATATACACTTCTACAAATATTATACAGGGTGGTTCGAAAGAATTGTTATAAAATGTAAGCATGCGTTTGTCTACTTATTCTAATATACACTTATTCAAATATTATACAGGGTGGTTCGAAAGAATTGTTATAAAATGTAAGCATGCATTTGTCTACTTATTCTAATATACACTTAGTCAAATATTATACAGTGTGGTTCGAAAGAATTGTTATAAAATGTAAGCATGCGTTTGTCTACTTATTCTAATATACACTTATTCAAATATTATACAGTGTGGTTCGAAAGAATTGTTATAAAATGTAAGCATGCGTTTGTCTACTTATTCTAATATAAACTTATTCAAATATTATAGAGTGTGGATCGAAAGAATTGTTATAAAATTAAGCATGCGTTTGTCTACTTATTCTAAGGTTCATTTTTTTAAACATTATGCAGTGTAATCCGAAAGTCTTGTTATGAAACCATGGCGAACTGTTGAAACTCTATTAAAGATGCTAGTCTGGTTGTTCGGGGGTATTTACGTTGAGGCGGCACAAATTCAGTAAGTTCACTAGAATATGTTCCGTGGAAATACTTGTAAAACAAACACAGGAATGAAACATTGCGGCGATGGAACAGGAGCTGATATTTTTCAGACAGTGCGGGACTTATTAAGATAGAGACTCTTTTTTATCCCCTGCCCGAGAAGGAGAGACTAGTGGTTTGAGGATCAGCTAGATGTGACAACAACAATACTCCATGCATGGTCATTATACTATCCTGCCAGGCATTACTTCCTCCTTTTTGGGATGGAGTGGGTGAGTTCTTTTGTCACGAAACCAATCTTTCCCGCATTACTTCCTTATTTAGAGGTAGTGTAGTATCTGCTTCGTTGTCATGAGACGATCCTTCTAGACATCACCTATATTTAGGTGGTATGTTTGTTTAGTGTATTTTCGTCATGATACTGTGGGGACTTGAAGGGTCGATAATAAATAAGACAACACATGATAAATGTATTTGTTAAAAAAATATTGTTTCTAAATATCAGTTATAAAAAATTCGGTTTATAAAAATGAAATACTGTGCAAGTCACGTAAGAGTACACCCGGCATCTCTTGCCAAATTTAGTTCAATTTTGGATAGTAGTTTTGGAGCTTTTAATTGACGAACACACAAACAGACCAATAGACAGACAGACAGACAGACAGACATATAAAATACTTACTTATGATATAGATACATTCATAAAAAACAATTCAATATTTAAACCCGATATCTGTCTGTATAAAAATTATTATTTAAAAGAAGCTTAGCACTAAACCACACAAATCATTATATTAGAGCTGACTACAGCGAAAATGAAGATCGCTGTCAAAATCTATATAAGTATATGCCATGGCAATTTCATGTTCGTCGTACGTTATCACCTGTCTCTCACTTTTATTTTAACATATGATCGCTTGATCACCGAAAATGCAACGCAAAAAGGTAACTTTAAAAAATAATTGAGATTCATTTTCTTCATTAAAGAATATTTATATATTTACCTGTCAATTATTTTTACGGTACGAATGCAGAGACTATTTATTTTGAAACGATTCAAATTATAACAATAAATAAATCGAATAAAAATGCTAAAATCTTTCGTTTAATTTATTTAAAAAAAAAGTTTAGATGACAATTATTTTTTTTACTGTCGGTTAAAAAGATATAAATTGTTAAAAGTTTCAATGAATAAAGAACAGACGTATTCATTTTTTTTCATTTAAAGAATATTTAATAGACAATGGTAATTATTTTTACGGAAGAAGAAAGAGACAATATTGGCTTAATATTATTAAACTTTACATAAATATATTATTTCAAACGAGTTGTCATCATTTAAAGGAAACAAGCCGCGCGTGCGTGGTCTCCCTCTGTATGTGACTCGACGTGGCGAGTGTAAAATGCAATAAATTTGGGCAATTTGGGGCATTTTTGACCCTCCTTTTGACCCCATTGGGGCGCGAACCAGAATTTTTCTGAGGTCAAAGATGCTCATTTTATATCCAGAACAATTGCCTCTACATTTTGGCCAAGTTTCAGAAAAATTGAATGTATGGATCAAACATTATGGGTCAAAAAAGGGTAATTTTGTTTGCCATTTTGGGGGCTTCTGACCCCCTGGGGCGCGAACCAGATTTTTTCCAAGGTCAGCGATACTTATTTTCTATTAGGAACAATTGCCTCCACATTTTGACCAAGTTTCAGAGAAATTGAATGGATGGATGAAAAGTTATGGGGCCAAAAATTGTCCTATTTTAGCCATTTCGGGGCCTTTTGACCCCCTGGGGGGCTAACCAGATGTTTTTTCAAAAATAGGAGAATGTCACTTTCTAACCTGACCAAAGTTACAACTTCATGCAAAATTTCAGAGAAATTTAATGGATGGTTGCGGAGAAAAATCCGGACGGACGGACGGACGGACGGACGGACGGACGGACGGACGGAGATGCCTCAAAACATAAGTCCCCCGATTTATAAAATCAGGGGACTAATTATGCAGACAGATAAATAAAGCAAACGTGTATTTCCACAGGGTCCCGCTAGTGATAATATTATTTCATCTCATACTCTAGTTTTCATATATAAAAATAATGGCTAAACAAGTTGTCTCCGGACTCATGTAATTTTATCGAAAGGACGATTTGCATGTAATGACAAACGAGAACCGACGTAATTTGAGAGAGCTTTATTCGGCATACAATGTCGGTACAATATCAGTGCTGCTATTTTGTATTGTTTAGTAAAAGCAGGAGAGTTCTCCAAAGGAGAGATAATTCAAAATAAGGAAAGTAATTCGTAATTGTTCATTACAATGCAGTAGTTAAACATTTCTATTTTTAGAAGATTGTGACATGCTGAACGCGTTAGCGTTAAAATCAATTTAGTATTACGCATTAAATAGGAATTAAAAACAAGATTGCCCTACATACAGTTCTTCCTGCCAAATGGGTTTCTGTAAGTCAGTTGATATAAAAAGGTGGAATGGAGAAAGGTTAAGACGAAGCGAAAAAATGATTTTAATATGTTGCGAAAACAAAGAATTATGTTATGAAACAAATATTTTTCTATATTTATCTTTAAAAGCTTAGCTATTTTAATTTATTTTAACAAAATATGTGTATGTAACTTATTAAAAGATTCGACTTCTTTTCGCTTCGTCTTACTTTTCTTCATTCCAACTATTTAGATTTTAGATGAACCAAATTGGCATTTCGTCAGGAAGAACTGCATGTAGACTAATTTTTTTAAAAGTGTTTTTTTTTTGTTCCTATTTCATACGTAATACTAAATTGAATTTCACGGAAATAAAAAAATATACAATATTTGATCTTCTGCATATCGATAAAATTACATGTATCGTGTTTACCAAATAACGCTAGAAAAACGAGACAGTTTAATAGAATCGATTTTGAAGTGGTCAGTTTCAATAGTCAAACGAATACAATGTTTTTTTTGTTTTTTTAGAGGGTGCATTAATGGTATAAGTCGAAAACACAACAAGATAACAAAAATGGTCGCTTTTAATGTCTGCTTCTGACGAGAATCCTCTTGCCTCTCCATGTTTAAATATCTAAAATAAAAAAGGTTAAGAAGACCAGGGTGTTTAGTACAAATATATTGAAGTAATAATAATCAAACTAATACGATGCTTTTTTTTCATCACATAAAATCACACAGCGACATATATTCGTTTCAACAAACAAAATGGTCGCTTCTGATGTCGACTGCAAACAAAAATCATCCTAGCCAATCATTTATCTCTAACAAAATAAGAGGGAACTGTTACATTTATCCAAGTCTCGAGGGTCTGCTTCCTAATGGCCTTGGTCTAATGATGATGATAATAATAAAAACAACAACAACAACAACAGCAGCAAAAACAACAACAACAGTAATAATAATAATAATAATAATAATAATAATAATAATAATAATAATAATAATTATTATAATAATAATAATAATAATAATAATAATAATTATAGTAATAATAATAATTAAAAAAATATAATAATAGCAAACCGTTGACATTTAATATCTTTTGAATATTTAAAGAATCACCAATTGCAGCATCTATTAACTTGATTAGCTATTCTCCCTCTCTTCTCTCTCTTTCCCTCTCTTTCCCTCTCTTTCTCTCACTCTCTTTCTTTCTTGGACTGGCCATAGGCTGAAAAAATACAAAATAGACAAGTAGCAAAAATAAAAAAAATACAATATATTCAAATAGAAAAATAAAATTACAAAATATACAAATAGCAAAAAAACAATAAAATAAAATACAAAATATATAAGTAGCAAAAAAATACAAAATACACAGATAGCAAAACAATAAAATAAAATAAAATACAAAATATGCAAGTAGCAAAAATATAAAATACAAAATATACAAATAGAAAATAAAATGAAATAAGAGATATAAATTATACACATTGCAAATAATATAAATTATACACATTAAAAAATAAAAATACAAAATATACAAATAGCAAAAAATGTTTGATTAAATACAAAATATACAAGTAGCAAAAGAAAGCAAAAAAATAAAATACACAATATACAAATAACAAAAAATACAAAATAAACATGTAGCAAAAAATAGAATACAAAATATACAAATAGCAAAAATTAAATACAAAATATATAAATAACAAAAACATGCAAAATAAACATGTAGCAAAAAATAGAATACAAAATATATTAATAGCAAAAAATAAAATACAAAATATACAAATAACAAAAAATACAAAATAAACATGTAGCAAAAAATAGAATACAATATATACAAATAGCAAAAAATAAAATACAAAATATACAAATAACAAAAAATACAAAATAAACATGTAGCAAAAAATAGAATACAATATATACAAATAGCAAAAAATAAAATACAAAATATACAAATAACAAAAAATACAAAATAAACATGTAGCAAAAAATAGAATACAAAATATACAAATAGCAAAAATTAAATACAAAATATACAAATAACAAAAAATACAAAATAAACATGTAGCAAAAAATAGAATACAAAATATATTAATAGCAAAAAATAAAATACAAAATATACAAATAACAAAAAATACAAAATAAACATGTAGCAAAAAATAGAATACAATATATACAAATCGCAAAAATTAAATTCAAAATATACAAATAACAAAAAATACAAAATAAACATGTAGCAAAAAATAGAATACAATATATACAAATAGCAAAAATTAAATAAAAAAATACAAATAACAAAAACATGCAAAATAAACATGTAGCAAAAAATAGAATACAAAATATACAAATAGCAAAAATAAAATACAAAATATACAAATAACAAAAACATGCAAAATAAACATGTAGCAAAAAATAGAATACAAAATATACAAATAGCAAAAATAAAATACAAAATATACAAATAACAAAAACATGCAAAATAAACATGTAGCAAAAATAGAATACAATATATAGAAAATGTATAAGTAGTAAAAAAATAAAATGAAAAATACAAAATATACAAATAGTAAAAAATAAAATACAAAATATACAAGTAGCAAAAAATAAAATGAAAAATATAAAATATACAAATAGTAAAAAATAAAATACTGTATATACAAATAGCAAAAACATAAAATAAATAATACAAAATATACAAATAACAAAAAATAAGCAAAAATAGAAATAACAATAAAAAGGAAAAAAACACATTCGTATGATAACAACATTCCCGCTTCTAGGAAGTATTAACTATGATCTTATTTGGTTTAATGGAGATCGCCACATATTATGCAATCGACTATGTCGAGTTCCAACCCACTCGGTTATATTGTGGCCATTTTTCTACACTAAAGTTGTATATTAGGACTTTGAACCGTGAACAGTTGGTTGTCTATCGGGGTCAGTTTTAAGAACTGTGTGAACGGAGAAAACAGACATGAGGAAAACGTGTGAATCATGTGAAGAATTACGTTATCGACTAAGCTAGAAAAGTTAGTAAGTGAGAACTCAACTGGGAAGCAGATCGACCACAACGTATGAAAATGAGGTCTTACATGATCCACGAGAATATCAAACCACTTCAACCACGATGAGGAAAACAGCCAGAATCACGTAAACTATGTACAGAAGGCGACATTTAGTCGCGCTACTACGGAGGGCTGACTGGTGTCATTTTGTCTCAAGAGACAATGATACCCTCTGAAAGGATACCAGTGTGGTTTATAAAGAAGCCGAGGTTGTGAAACTGAGGTTCTCTCCCACCTCCACTGTACCATGACAAAGATAAGATTAAAAAATACAAGTTGTTGTAATTATTTGACGGGGAAAATTTATTAAAAATCATCATCATCATCATCATCATCATCATCATCATCATCATCATCATCATCATCATCATCATCATCATCATCATCATCATCATCATCATCATCATCATCATCATCATCATCATCATCATCATCATCATCATCATCATCATCATCATCATCGTCGTCGTCGTCGTCGTCGTCGTCGTCGTCGTCGTCGTCCGCAGCAGCAGAAATAGCAGCAGACGTATTATCACCATCATGACCATCATTATCACCATCATCACGACCATCATAAGCATCATTATCATCATTAGCAGAATCATCAATACGACAACCACCACCACAACTATAATGATTATCATCATCATCGGCGGCAGTATCACCACCCTCACCACCATCATAATCATCATAACCACCGTGGTTGTGGTTGTGGTTATGATGATGATGATGATCATCATCATCATCATCATGATCATGATGATGATGATGATGATGATCATCATCATCATCATCATCACCATCATCATCCACACAATAACAGCACAGCTTCTAGAAAAAGCCATTAGACGATCATGATTATATGCAACACTAATATTCTTAGGAAAGATATGAACCTGCAATTTCAACTTCTCAAAATCAGAACGGAGCCGAATCAAGACAGTAAACCTCGCACATCCAAAGATCTCGATATTCTTTCAGATAGAGCTTTATAATCTATATCTATAAAATTATGTTAGTTGGATGTTTAAACTTTGACATAGATAGCATTTAAGTTGGCAAGTCAAACTTTGTTTCTTGTTATTGCTTTACTATGTAATTGTCAATCTAATAACGTGTTTAGTTACAGCTTATTTACAGAATCATTAATTCTGGTCGAGACAATCGATATTATGAAAGATTTTTAGTTAATAACCGAAATAAAATAAAAATAAACAAGGGTAATAACTCCTATTTTTAAGTTAGGAGTTGTCTGTCAAATAAGAAAAAAAAATTAAAACTTTCGTTCACCCCCAAATAAGGTATATTTGCCACTGAAGCGTAAAGGGGTTACCGTGATAGGGGACCAGATTTATAGGGTGCCTAAATTGGGGAGCTAGGCAGAAAGATTTTGTTCACATTAAATTTTAATTTCTGTATGCTGATACGGTCGGGGAAACAGGGAACCGGGGGAGAATTCCAAACGAAAGCGGCCCGAAGAAAGTAACTACGAAAATAGAAAATCTTCCGGTATCTAAGGACGTCTACATTAAAGGAGTCGAATTGTTGCTGCTAGTTGAGTGGGTCGGCGGTAGAATCGCAGTAAGTTAATCGGAGCAAATTCTGTGGAAGTACCTGTAAAACAAGTAAGGGATGCGACAGAAGCTGGAGCTTGGCAAACAGTGCGGGGTCGAAATGTAGCATCCTTGTGCTTGTTTTACAAATACTTCAATGGATTATGCTCCGATGAACTAGCTACTCTGGTGACCCCTCGACGTAAATTCACTAGACCAATTCGACTATCAGCTAAATCCCATCCATTCACTGTGGACGTCCCCAGATGCCGGAGAGCTTTCTATTCCAATAGCTTCTTTCCTCGTGCTGCTGGCTTCTGGAACTCCCTCCCTGCCCCATGTTTCCCCAACGGTACTGACATGCAGAAATTTAAAACTAATGTAAACAGACATCTCGCTGCGCAGCTCCCAATTTAGGTTGACCCCCCCCCCCCCCAAACCGTCTCCCTTTTTTCTAAGTAGCCCCTTACGTCTACAATGGCGTTCTGTCTTGTTTGGGGTGAACTATATTAAAAGAAAATGGTTAAAAATTATTTTTTACATCCTGTCCAAAAGGGAGATTTGCCCTCATTCCGGTAATAGAGCGTGGTGTTATCAGCAAATACACCACTCTCTGGCGTGATTTTATCGGAGAGGTCGTTTATGAAGATAAGGAATAATGTAGATAATGGATTGTCCTTTTAGATAAGAAAGATCTGAGTATGTGAAATATTCTCCAAGTAATACCGTGCTAGTTGATTTTCGCGAGAAGACGTTCATGGCAAACTTTGTCAAAGGTTTTGGAGATATCTAGTTCTACTGCCCTAGCTTTACCTGCCTTATCCAGTATGTGGTGTATGCGTTCAATTATTACTTGAGGCAGACATTGAAAGGAAGCGATCTTTTTTGTAAATACTTAATTGCATGAATGGATTCAATCATCTTGAGTAAGTAATAAAGCGTTTTTGCTACAATACATATTTTCTCTAGTGTTTGTAGATGGCCGGTTTCTTCGATAAAAGATCGCAAAACTTAAACAAACCAGAACATGGAAAAATGCTATTTCAAACTTAATCGAGAATTCTTCGTTCGTTTGTTTCACAACATCTCACTGTTAGATCACCAACTCGGTTGAGAAAAGCCATGTTAATGTTTTGTTGTCTAGCGCAGCTATGCCGGCTTCGCCGTTGGGTGGTGGATGTTTAGGGCATAACTCGATGATGTGGTCTACTGTCATTCAATCTTAAGCGTGGTTGACAATAAAAATGCTATTTATAATTACGCGCGTGTACGAGAAGGAGAGAGAGAGAGAGAGAAAGAGAGGGAGAGAGAGAGAGAGAGGCCGACAGACAGACAGACAGACAGACAGGGTTTATTACAGAGATCTCAAATAAGATGCGTCCATTCCATTTCTGTGTTTAGTGATGGTAACTGAAGCATGACCGAGCGACGGACAGCATCTCACGTAAAGATGAACGAGCAAATTTTATCTAATAAAACACCGGCTCCATTTCGAAAAAGCTTCAAAACTGGAACACGTACAGTTATTTTCGTAGTAGCCTGCAGTAGTCACCGTTATATATATATATATATATATATATATATATATATATATATATATATATATATACACATATATATAAATATATATATATACATATATATACACATATATATAAATATATATATATACATATATATACACATATATATAAATATATATATACACATATATATACACATATATACATATATATATATACATATATATACACATATATACATATATATATACATATATATACACATATATACATATATATACATATATATATATATACATATATATATATATACATATATATACACACATATATATATATATACATATATATATATTTATATTTTGGTACCGAAAAATTAATACAACATTAGTACCGTCGGTTTCAAGCTCAGAAGGACTTAATCATCCGATTCAATTCCTGTTGACTAGTCCAGATCTGAAAGAACCCTAGCAACCGTCTTTAGAGTTATGATAACAGAATCACGAGACCGATCGGTTTTCAAAGGAAAATCAGGAAGAACAGCACCAGAATCATAAAAAGAAGAATTGTCAGCAAAAATACGAGCAAACAGATCAGCCTTATCCTTAGAAGGTGAAATAACCTGAAGACCATTAAAAAGAGGAGGAATAGCAGACTTGCTAATAACACTATTGTAGATTCTCTAAATTTCGCGAGTGCCAACCCTTTGAGATTAGATAGAGTCATAAATCCTTTGAGAATAGCTAGACTTAGCTTCAGAGATTGCTCTGTTGTGGGCATTACTAGCTCTCCTGTAGGATTGTCTAGAACTCTCAGAACCATCCTGACGATACTGATTAAAGAAATGGTAACGATGCGCAATGGCAAATGCACAAACAGATGAAACCCAGAGGAAAATGAGAGTGTGTTTGAAACATACGATGAGGAATGGAGGTGTCAATTCCAACAAGAAGCCAATCAGTAACCTCCCTAGTAGTATCATTCGGAGACATACTAAAGATAGAACGTCATGGAACGTCCATCCCAATCAGCCTTCCTGTAGTTAAACGTCTTCCTATCGACGATCAACAGAAGACTTCACCGAAAAATTAACCTCAACATCAACAACAGCATGATCAGAAGAATCCAATGGAGGAGAAGAGGAAATATAACATGATTCAGGAACAGAAGTGAGCAAAAGATCAAGTAAGGATGTTTGATGAACATCATTATCAGGAAAACGTGTGGGGAAGGTGACAATTTGGGACAAATCATGAGACAGAAAAGTTAAGACAGATTTCACCAGCTAGATCTATGCGGGTAGAGTGAGGGAGCAAGTCAGAATGATGAGCATTGAAGTCACCAAAAACAAAAATGGAGCTTGACGAATGAATTTGCAATGCATCGTCAATACTGCTGGATATAGTATCAACAACAGAGCAGTCCTTTTCAGAAGGGGAACGGTACAAAATGAACAAATAGGAAATGGGGTGCAGCAAAAAGATAAAAGGACACCCATGAGATTCAAGGCTGGGGACACGTGCAATGGGGAGATCCTTGCGAAGAGCAAAAAAATGCACATGCGTGGAAGAGTCTAAGGGGACAAAAAGCTAGTAACTATCCACATGTAGATCGTTGCGATCAAGAGACGCATCCAGATTTGCTCAAGAGAAAGGCCTGAACATCAGGAAAGTTTGACCTGAGACCTCTGATGTTACTATAGGAAATAGTAAGGTGATTGTTGTGTGGATTTGTAAAAGGCATAATAATAAAAATGGGAGAAAAAAGTAGAATAACTTCAAGACAAACCAAGACTGAAAGAGACCCAACAACCAGCATTCAATCACCTGGACTCCAAACAGGCTTGCTTAAAAATAAGAGCTTCAAGAGTTCAGGGAGGGGTTACTAGGATGGCTGACAAAAAAGGTATACCCCTAAACTGGTAACGTGGCTAACCAGAAACCGGTGTTTTATTGTGACACCATCACGCTCAAACAAAGGCTAAAGATGGCCTTTTTCCCAGGCGGTAAGACATTATCCTATCATTGTAAGAGTCTCGGCATAAAGAGTGACCAAGAACTATGCAAGACAGGAGAGATGGTCAGTTCAAGAAGTATTTACTTACCCACTTATATGTTAAACTAGTATTAGAAGAATATCCCTCCAATTCAAATATTGGTGACTTCATCCATTATTTTTCCACGATAAATACTCATATATTTGTAAATTTCTCTTTTTTAAATTGCAAAAAAAATCTTTTTTCCTGTTGATGTATGTTTTTTTCTATACCTGAACTTTTGGCAGTTTTTCTTTCCCCCCATTATGTCCCTTTATATGTTCGCTTTAATTGCTTGGTATACTATTAGAAGTGGATTGCACTTATCACATTCCAAACCCCCCTCATGCTATCGATTTGCTGTATAACTTAAAGTTAATTATAATCTAGTCTTGGTGCTATGTTTTAACTTCAAATTTGGTATCTATACACTGTGCTGATGAAGAAACTTGATATCAATAAAAATCCATATCGTCTGAGAAACGATCGTACACGAAACTGTTGTTTATCTTGAATTCTTGTAACATATGTAAATGAATATGTCGTAAATTTGTTTACCCATTATCTTTCTCTTTCTCTTTCTCTTTCTCCCCTTTTCTCTTTTCATATATATATATATATATATATATATATATATATATATATATATATATATATATATATATATATATATATATATATATATATATATATATATATATATATATATATATATAACGGCGACTACTGCCGACTACGAAACTACGCGTTTAGAAGCTTGTGATTTTGTCAGCTTTTAATAGGTAAGATGTGTGCTTGGTAAAATCCTAAACTATTGAACGTATCATTATGAATTATAGAATATGTATTCTAGGCAACAGGATTAGTAACTTGGGCACATTATCATTTTTATTTTGTAAACTTTTACATTGACAATGTGTTACCGAAACCGTACCATATCTCCAAAGAAAGAAACACCATTAACATTTAAAACTAATACTATATTTATTGCTAATACCTTTCCTGGGACGGGTATTCTAAGGTGAATCTTATTCCGGGGATCGGATCGTGCGACCAGTTTGAATAATTATCTCTACGCTGATGATTTCGAAAGGATTAAACGTATACGTCTGTGGATAATTAAATATTAATTATTAAATAATTATTTGTAGCTCTGATTTCGGCCGGGACCTCTAGTGAGAAGTAATAATACAGCCGTTAAAGCATAGCTATAAGCTCATGTTCCTTCTTGTTGAACACTGTTAATACGGCTGATTATCGGCATAATAGGATTTATTTTGCACAACTACGTATAGTTGTTCAGAATGGCCTTATCGGTTAGGGCGTCTGGATTTTGAGTTAAAGATGACACTTTTTCCGGTTTTAATAATTATCTCTACACTGATGATTCCAAAAAGATGAAACGTATACGTCTGTAGATAATTAAATATTAATTATTAAATAATTTATATATATATATATATATATAATCCAGGTAAAACATCCACAGGGTAGTAATCCAAAGAATGTCAACCGGGTTTATAAAAAAGGCTCAATATCAAATAGACCTTTTATATATGATTATTTTTATTTACACAGACATGCACAAAATCTGCGACACTGACATGTCGATGTTATCGATCAACAGCTATTATAAACTGAGATCTCATCAGGCACAGTTAGAATCCGATCTTAACCTTAGATCATAGTTGGATATATATATATATATATATATATATATATATATATATATATATATATATATATATATATATATATAATATTAGATTATTAAATTAAATTAAAATAAATTAAATTAAAGATAATCGATTTATCGTTTAATAATAATCTATCGTAATAATATAAAGCTCAATATATTGAATAGAGCAATAAATTCAAGAGATGAAAGATGAGAATAAAAAAATGCGAATATACAATATCTATTAAAACATCAGAAGTTCAAAGCAAGGCGACCCATATCCTTAATCCATATATTTTCAAAGACAAATTCGTTTCATCAGAGGATAAAAAAAATCGACAATGTAATGTTTAATATTATCGGCAACATTTAACTTTGAAAAATTTATACACAGAAAAGAAAAATCAAAAGATAAAAAAAACTTTATGTTGGATTAAGGATATGGGACTCCTTGCTTTGAACTTCTGATGTTTTAATAAATATTGTATCTTTGCAATTTTTTATTCTCGTCTTTCATCTCTTGAAAAAAAAAAAAATATATATATATATATATATATATATATATATATATATATATATATATATATATAATTCTTTTCAGTTTGAACAGTTTATCGATCTCTGATGTTTGGGTTTCATATTGGTATCTCGGAGTACGCACGTAAGTACGTACGTACGTAGGTAGGCACGTACGCGCGTGTGTGAGAGACTGTACAGAAATCTTCGCTAACAGTTTGCTTCCGCGCTCATGAATAACTAATAAAGGACGACACTGCGACCAGCATGTATAACGAATGAGCGGTAGACGCTTACCATGGTTAGGCCGGTTGGTCTGGCTTTTCCCAACAATATGTCAATGCGTACATATATGTTTTTTACTGCTGCCGTTGAGCTGTCCTTGGCACACGAGTGTTGGTAATTTATACGCATGCGCAAAGACGGATGAACAGGCAAATAATATTGAATGTAAAAAAATCTATATATGTGAAACACATAAATTATCTGTCTCTTTGTCCACTTTTTACCCTTTTCCCCATTCAAATGGAAGACAATTATAAATCACCGTACCATGAAGACTGTTGATAATATACAAAAACGATCAGGGCTAACATGTTCCCTGTCGTGGGATCAACCAATTTTTTATCTAACAACGGAACCCTGACTTTATGACCAATCAAGAACAAGGGAGAAAATTCTCCCTATGAAACTGAACACAAGAAATATAGTCTTTTTAAAATCTTTATATTAATAAAAGTGTGTGACAACTTTATTGAAATCCAAAATGCTTAAAATACTGAAACGATTTTAAAATGCTATTAAAAATATGTCATAACGAAATTAAATCCACTACTATGCATTTCGTTTATTCGTAAAAAATTTTACCATTTTAATCTTTAGTTAATAGTTGTAGAAAAAAATTGACTTTGTAACTTTTCGAAATTTAAAAGGAATTTGAATACATTTAAACTGTTAAATAGTTATTTCTGGCTTTAAAATTCTTAGTAAATCCTGATCTATTGGAAGGTATTTAACCGAATAATTTTATATTATATTACCATAAAAAATTAGTTATAGTTTTATAACAATTTGGTTCAATAATAATTACATTTAACTTTCAAATTCGATTTGAAAATCAACAAATGATTCGATAAAAAGGGACATAGTTAAAGCTAAAAAAAAAGAAGCGAAACAATAGTGAAAGAAAAAAGACTACCAGACAACGCCGAGTAGATACAGCTATTTGTAAAAGATAATTTGATGACACCATGATTGGTGTCAAACAACGACTGGCAATATTGAATTTTGTTTAGAAATAGTTTGAGGTGTCATCTCGCGCGCGTGGCATATAATACCTGCGAATTTCAAATAACCGCTGTTGAGTTATAAACATAAACTAATATTGGAAGATTGTTTTTACTATATGAACTTTTAAAGGTTAAGTGTGAGTCTAGGAAAACGTTTGTTGGATTGGTTATGTGATGTGGTGGTGTTTTTTTTTGTATAAGAGATGTTTCTGAGGAGGAAAGCCAGTAGCTGGCTGGAATTGTGTTACATGGCAAAGCAAAAAGACGCTTGACACGTTTTTTTTTTAATGTATATTTAAAAACAGTTGAATTATTTTCCTGGATTTCTTTCCCCAACAGCGCGAGTCGATGGACTATAAGACATGTGTCAGATACCTTCAGGACACAACACACTTTACTGTTTATGAGAGAGAAGGGGATTTGGTATGATAGCATTTACGGACAGATGACATTAGTGCTAAATGACTACCTGCTGACGGAGGGACCTCACCATTACAGAAACAGCAGTCGAGGAGTGGGAGCCGAACCCGCGAAGTATTTCCCCTGATGATGGTGTAGTGCTGGATCCGGTAACTGAACTGTTAGATGTGAAACATTAAAAGATCAAGTGTTATTCAAATCCTTATATTTTAGTTATGGTATGAACCCACCATTAAGTCAAGTTATAATAATAATAATAATAATAATAATAATAATAATAATGATGATGATGATGATGATGATGATGATGATGATAATAATAATAATAATAATAATAATAATAATAATAATAATGATGATGATGATGATGATGATGATGATGATGATGATGATGATGATGATGATGATGATGACGATGGCGACGACAACGACGACGACGACGACGACAGCAACCGCAACAGCAACAGCAACAGCAACAGCAACAGCAACGACAACAATAATAATAATAATAATAATAATAATAATAATAATAATAATAATAATAATAATAATAATATATGAGAGAGAGAAAGAGCGCGCGCAAGAGAGAGACGGGGTTGGGGAGAAAGATGTCTGACGTGTTTAACACGAGATTTTGTGTTTACCTTTTTTTACCAAGGGAGTCTAAGCCTTTTTAACAAGGGCATAAATCTTGTCTAGAAAACAATTTCTCCCAGAGGGAGAGAACTTCGGCCCGAATACGTGGAACACAATGTAGATAACATAGAAATAATTCGTTTAAAAAAATGACGTGAAGGGCAAATGAGGGTGGAAAGAATGACGGGAGGGCGCACAAACAAGACCTGCACTAGAAGGATGCGGAGGGGCCGAAACCTTGCACAGGAAAAGAATAACTAACGGTCGTTTCCAACGAGAATTTCAAACTGAATAGACATAGATCCCAGCGTTCGACATAAAGATTATTGTAATTCTGTAATGAAAAAAAAGAAGGAACTCCTCTTCAACAACACCGCAACAAAGAAAGGCAAATCTCAACTGCAATGTTCTCTCTCATCTGTCAAAAGATTCAACTCAATTCGTCCTCCTTAAAGTAGTTGTTCTCATGAATGCCAATGAATGCCAATGAATGCCACCTATAAAAAATCTAACTATGAACACTAAAAACGAGTGCCGAACATGCGAAACAGTCTACGCACTTCGAAGCTGGTAACCAGTCATGTTCTTCTCCGTTGTTACAGTAGGAAACATGTAATCTTCCTTTATATTTGAAACCTGTGACAATAAAGAGGAACACCTACCGGCTGAGAATAGAATGCGATGCGATGCTTTGCATGTTGTAACTGTCCATCTGCCAGAGTAGGGGGGGGGGCTTCTCTTCGCAGATGTAGACTTTTGTAGTTGCAACTAATTAGCATATGTGGGGATCAGATGTGGTGAATGGAAGGACTAAAATGGAAGGACTAAAATGGAAGGCGGCAATTGAATTTGGGACAGCTGAGAGAGAACATTGGAGTTTAGATTTGTCGGTGTCCATTGCGATGAAGAGGAATTCCTTTAATTTCATTGCAGGATTGCAAGAAAACCACAATTCTGTAGTTCGACAAAACACATCTTAAGATGAGAACAGTAGCCCGAATAATCTTAATAATACACCTTAGCAATCCTCATCTTAACAAATTCCGAAACATATACCATAGGTATTGTGTGTTGACACTAGATAACACCATAATGGTTGATATGGGGTAACAAAAACAAACCATGTCAATCAATGACTCTTTTCCTAGCTGTATTGTCAGCTCAAAAGGATTGATATGTCGCAAAGACCAGACAAACAAGACAACCTTATTAAGCCTATTTATACCTACCTGTTCACAGCGTGCCGTGTGTTAGTACGAATTAATATATTTGATTAACTTAGTACAATATGGCCTCATTGTGTCGTTGTAACAGCAGTCAAATCACTTGTAGACTAATCTACTTAGTTAAAAATTTAAGCTAAAAACCCGTTAATTAAAAAGAGCTGATCCTAACCTATTGTTAGTGAGAAACAGAAATAAAGCAAACGCAGACATGCACGTCTGTCGATATTGATGGCAAGTGCGCATAGCCTATTGTGCAAAGGCGGGAACACAAATGATTGCAGAAACGAATAGGCGAATCCTTCGTAGTGGAGTGAAAACAGGTTGGGCTCAAGCCTCTCTTCTTGCCTTTTTACATGATTGCTTTGTAAAAAGAGATTTGAATGATTTTTATCCGTGACTTTTACCGACTACAACTTTAATAAATTACAATCCGAGCATCCCGATACAAATACATTACAAACAAATAAGCATATCCAATACTAACCAAACATTCAATAGACATACAATACACAACGAACGCTCAATATAAACACCAAGCAATATCTACCGAACACCAACTATATTATAGAATACACCCTGAACAGTCATTACAAATACAATTGAACGAAATATGATTAACGAATAAAGATACAATATCATGCAATTGCAAGACTAAATACAAATATAACGCAATCCGTACACCCAATAAATATGCAATACAATCTGAACATTCGATCTAAATACTGTCCGAACGCCCAGTACAAATGAAATACAATCTTAACACTTAATGTAAATAAAATACAATATTAACACTTAATACATATAAAATGCAATGTTAGTAAAAACCCAAAAACAAAACAATACAATCTTAACACTTAATACAAATAAAATGCAATGTTACTAAATACCGGATTAAAACAAAATACAATCTTAACACTTAATACAAATAAAATGCAATGTTACTAAATACCTAATACAAACAAAATACAATCTTAACACTTAATGCAAATACAATGCAATGTTAGTAAATACCGAATTCAAACAAAATACAATCTAAACACTTAATACAAATATAATGCAATGTTACTAAATACCGGATTAAAACAAAATACAATCTTAACACTTAATACAAATAAAATGCAATGTTACTAAATACCTAATACAAACAAAATACAATCTTAACACTTAATGCAAATACAATGCAATGTTAGTAAATACCGAATTCAAACAAAATACAATCTAAACACTTAATACAAATATAATGCAATGTTACTAAATACCGGATTAAAACAAAATACAATCTTAACACTTAATACAAATAAAATGCAATGTTACTAAATACCTAATACAAACAAAATACAATCTTAACACTTAATACAGATTAAATGCAATGCTACTGAATTCCGAATACAAACAAAATACAATCTTAACACTTAATACAAATTGAATGCAATGTTACTAAATACCGAATACAAACAAAATACACTCTAAACACTTAATGCAAATAAAATGCAATGCTACTAAATACTAAAATACAAACAAAATACAATCTTAACACTTAATACAAATAAAATGCAATGCTACTAAACACACAATAAAAACAAAATACAATCTTAACATTGAATGCAAATAAAATGCAATGTTACTAAATACCCAATAAAAACAAAATACAATCTAAACACTTAATGCAAATAAAATTCAACGTTACTAACACCCTAAACAAACATAATACAATCTTAACACTTAATGCAAATACAATGCAATGTTACTAAATACCGAATACAAACAAAATACAATCTTAACACTTAATTCTAATAAAATGCAATGTTACTAACACCCGAAACAAACAAAATACAATCTTAACACTAATGCAAATTAAATGCAATGCTACTAAATACCGAATACAAACAAGATACCATCTTAACACTTAATACAAATAAAATGTAATGCTACTAAACACCCAATAAAAACAAAATACAATCTTTACACTTAATGCAAATAAAATGCAATGGTACTAAATACCCAATACAAACAAAATACAATCTTAACACTTAATGCAAATAAAATGCAATGTTATTATATACCGAATACAAACAAAATACAATCTTAACACCTTATAAAAATAAAATGCAATGCTACTAAACACCCAATACAAACAAAATACCATCTTAACACCTTATACAAATAAAATGCAATGCTACTAAACACCCGAAACAAACAAAATACAATCTTAATACCTTATACAAATAAAATGCAATGTTACTAAATACCGAATACAAACAAAATACAATCTTAACACTTAATACAAATAAAATGCAATGTTACTAAATACCGAATACAAACAAAATACAATCTTAACACTTAATACAAATAAAATGCAATGTTACTAAATACCGAATACAAACAAAATACAATCTTAACACTTAATACAAATAAAATGTAATGCTACTAAACACCCAATACAAACAAAATACGATCTTAACACCTTATACAAATAAAATGCAATGCGATTAAACACCCAATACAAACAAAATACAATCTTAACACCTTATACAAATAAAATGCAATGCTACTAAACACCCGAAACAAACAAAATACAATCTTAATACCTTATACAAATAAAATGCAATGTTACTAAATACCGAATACAAACAAAATACAATCTTAACACTTAATACAAATAAAATGTAATGCTACTAAACACCCAATACAAACAAAATACGATCTTAACACCTTATACAAATAAAATGCAATGCTACTAAACACCCAATACAAACAAAATACAATCTTAACACCTTATACAAATAAATGCAATGCTACTAAACACCCAATACCAATAAAATACAATCTTAACTCCTTATACAAATAAAATGCAATGCTACTAAACACCCAATACAAACAAAATACAATCTTAACACTTAATACAAATAAAATGCAATGTTACTAAATACCGAATACAAGAAAATACAATCTTAACACTTAATGCAAATAAAATGCAATGTTATTATGTACCGAATACAAACAAAATACAATCTTAACACCTTATACAAATGAAAAGCAATGCTACTAAACACCCAAATACAAACAAAATTCAATCTTAACACCTTATACAAATAAAATGCAATGTTATTATATACCAGATACAAACAAAATACAATCTTAACACTTAATACATATGAAATGCAATGTTACTAAATACCGAATACAAACAAAATACAATCTTAACACTTAATACATATGAAATGCAATGTTACTAAATACCGAATACAAACAAAATACAATCTTAACACTTAATACATATGAAATGCAATGTTACTAAATACCGAATACAAACAAAATACACTCTAAACACTTAATGCAAATAAAATGCAATGCTACTAAATACTAAAATACAAACAAAATTCAATCTTAACACCTTATACAAATAAAATGCAATGCTACTAAACACACAATAAAAACAAAATACAATCTTAACATTGAATGCAAATAAAATGCAATGTTACTAAATACCCAATAAAAACAAAATACAATCTAAACACTTAATGCAAATAAAATTCAACGTTACTAACACCCTAAACAAACATAATACAATCTTAACACTTAATGCAAATACAATGCAATGTTACTAAATACCGAATACAAACAAAATACAATCTTAACACTTAATTCTAATAAAATGCAATGTTACTAACACCCGAAACAAACAAAATACAATCTTAACACTAATGCAAATTAAATGCAATGCTACTAAATACCGAATACAAACAAGATACCATCTTAACACTTAATACAAATAAAATGTAATGCTACTAAACACCCAATAAAAACAAAATACAATCTTTACACTTAATGCAAATACAATGCAATGGTACTAAATACCCAATACAAACAAAATACAATCTTAACACTTAATGCAAATAAAATGCAATGTTATTATATACCGAATACAAACAAAATACAATCTTACCACCTTATACAAATAAAATGCAATGCTACTAAACACCCGAAACAAACAAAATACAATCTTAATACCTTATACAAATAAAATGCAATGCTACTAAATACCGAATACAAACAAAATACAATCTTAACACTTAATGCAAATAAGATGCAATGCTACTAAACACCCAATACAAACAAAATACAATCTTAACACCTTATACAAATGAAATGCAATGCTACTAAACACCCAATACAAACAAAATACAATCTTAATACCTTATACAAATAAAATGCAATGTTACTAAATACCGAATACAAACAAAATACAATCTTAACACTTAATACAAATAAAATGTAATGCTACTAAACACCCAATACAAACAAAATACGATCTTAACACCTTATACAAATAAAATGCAATGCGATTAAACACCCAATACAAACAAAATACAATCTTAACACCTTATACAAATAAAATGCAATGCTACTAAACACCCAATACAAATAAAATACAATCTTAACACCTTATACAAATAAAATGCAATGCTTCTAAACACCCAATACAAACAAAATACAATCTTAACACTTAATACAAATAAAATGCAATGTTACTAAATACCGAATACAAACAAAATACAATCTTAACACTTAATACAAATAAAATGCAATGCTACTAACTACCGAATTCAAACAAAATACAATCTTAACACTTAATGCAAA
Source organism: Sepiola atlantica (assembly GCA_963556195.1). NCBI lineage: Eukaryota > Metazoa > Mollusca > Cephalopoda > Sepiida > Sepiolidae > Sepiola > Sepiola atlantica. The sequence continues at coordinate 180,691,190 of OY744518.1, forward strand.
TAAAATGCAATGTTATTATATACCGAATACAAACAAAATACCATCTTAACACCTTATACAAATGAAATGCAATGCTACTAAACACCCAATACAAACAAAATACGATCTTAACACCTAGTACAAATAAAATGCAATGTTACTAAATACCGAATACAAACAAAATACAATCTTAACATTTAATACAAATAAAATGTAATGCTACTAAACACCCAATACAAACGAAATACAATCTTAACACCTTATACAAATAAAATGCAATGATACAAAACACCCAATACAAACAAAATACAATCTTAACACCTTCTAAAAATAAAATGCAATGCTACTAATAACCCAATACAAACAAAATACAATCTTAACACTTAATACAAATGAAATGCAATGTAACTGTATACCGAATACAAACAAAATACAATCTTAACACTTAATACAAATAAAATGCAATGCTACTTAATAGCGAATTCAAACAAAATTCAATTTTAACAGTTAATGCAAATAAAATTCAATGTTACTAAACACCCAAAACAAACAAAATACAATCTAAACACTTAATGCAAATAAAACGCAAGGTTACTAAACACCCAAAACAAACAAAATACAATCTTAACACCTTATACAAATAAAACGCAATGCTACTAAACACCCAAAACAAACAAAATACAATCTTAACACCTTATACAAATAAAATGCAATGCTACTAAACACCCAATACAAACAAAATACAATCTTAACACTTAATACAAATAAAATGCAATGTTACTAAATACCGAATACAAACAAAATACAATCTTAACACTTAATGCAAATAAAATGTAATGCTACTAAACACCCAATACAAACAAAATACCATCTTAACACCTTATACAAATAAAATGCAATGCGATTAAACACCCAATACAAACAAAATACCATCTTAACACCTTATACAAATAAAATGCAATGCGATTAAACACCCAATACAAACAAAATACAATCTTAACACCTTATACAAATAAATGCAATGCTACTAAACACCCAATACCAATAAAATACAATCTTAACTCCTTATACAAATAAAATGCAATGCTACTAAACACCCAATACAAACAAAATACAATCTTAACACTTAATACAAATAAAATGCAATGTTACTAAATACCGAATACAAACAAAATACAATCTTAACACTTAATACAAATAAAATGCAATGCTACTAACTACCGAATTCAAACAAAATACAATCTTAACACTTAATACAAATAAAATGCAATGTTACTAAATACCGAATACAAGAAAATACAATCTTAACACTTAATGCAAATAAAATGCAATGTTATTATGTACCGAATACAAACAAAATACAATCTTAACACTTAATGCAAATAAAATGCAATGTTATTATATACCGAATACAAACAAAATACAATCTTAACACCTTATACAAATAAAATGCAATGCTACTAAACACCCAATACAAACAAAATACCATCTAAACACCTTATACAAATAAAATGCAATGCTACTAAACACCCGAAACAAACAAAATACAATCTTAACACTTAATGCAAATAAAATGCAATGTTACTAAATAACCAATACAAACAAAATACAATCTTAACACTTAATGCAAATAAAATGCAATGTTATTATATACCGAATACAAACAAAATACAATCTTAACACCTTATACAAATAAAATGCAATGCTACTAAACACCCAATACAAACAAAATACAATCTTAACACCTTATACAAATAAAATGCAATGCTACTATACACCCAATACAAACAAAATACAATCTTAACACCTAATACATATAGAATGCAATGTTACTAAATACCGAATACAAACAAAATACAATCTTAACATTTAATACAAATAAAATGTAATGCTACTAAACACCCAATACAAACGAAATACAATCTTAACACCTTATACAAATAAAATGCAATGCTACAAAACACCCAATACAAACAAAATACAATCTTAACACCTTATACAAATAAAATGCAATGCTACTAATCACCCAATACACACAAAATACAATCTTAACACTTAATACAAATAAAATGCAATGTAACTAAATACCGAATTCAAACAAAATTCAATTTTAACACTTAATGCAAATAAAATTCAATGTTACTAAACACCCAAAAGAAACAAAATACAATCTAAACACCTAATGCAAATAAAATGCAATGCTACTAAACACCCAAAACAAACAAAATAAAATCTTTACACCTAATACTATAAACACACATCACAACATAATTTGTTTGTTTTTAAACACACGTGGGGTAGTTTTTTCAACCATAAGGATGACAATCCGAATTATTAGAGGCTATACAGAAATAGTAGTCACTGATATTTCGGAGATAATCTATTATTACAACAACTAATTAATTACAAAACAATCTTAATGCATTCGATATTTATATAGGTAATACAATGAAGACTGAATGTTTAATTTATAAATTCAAATCATCGTCATAAATTGTACGCGATGTTAAAATCACACGAAACTAAAATCAAACAAACAATTAGTTTGCTGCTGATCACACATATGGCAGGGGGTTCGATCAGTGTGCTGCTGATCATACATATGGTAGTTCGTTCAATATTCGCGTTCAAATCACTAAGCGACTTCGATGCATAGTAAATTATATGATAAAATCAGCAGGTTACAAGTTCTTTTACTTTTTTTGATATAATATAAAGGTTTGAACCGGATACTGCATGTATTGCGATTCCACGATAATTCAAAAGTCTCGAAATCTAATGACTGAACAGATCAAGAGCTGGACGTCTTGAGCCGAAACCACCATGAACAAACAGCCGTTATCGCGAACAACTCGTCTGGAAACCAATGTCGTGGACGTTAGAGACGTTCCAAGTTCGCTGACGAACAGGCGAATCATCCACCTTAAATGAAGTTCGAAATAACGAATCATTTGTAACCCGGAGGTGGACAGTTGGAATTAGCTTCACTGCATTTCACTTTTAAATATTTAAAACTAGAGTACGTTACACCTATTGGTGTTTGATACTTTTATGTACGACACAAGCGATTGTTTTGTTGTTTACTTCGGGACTATATAGACTTTCACATTACGCTTGATTTAGGTGTTCGTATTAGGTTACTTCGATTATTAGCGTGGGTGACTCACTGTGATCATCCTAAGTGGATCTAGTATTGATGGTCTGATTGTAATCTAATGTCGCTTATTAAATGAATGGCCGAAGCACACAAGATTAACCCTAACTGATGCCACCGGCGCAGTCCTGGCTAACTGAACGAAGAACTCACATTTATAAAACGGTGTTGGTTAAGAGCATTCAGGTGGTATCTCTCCTGAACCATATCCAAGTTATCTACCTTGAATTATATTGAGCCACGAGGTAACGCTATGTTCTATCCCAGAAACCCAAACTATAACTAAATTCAACTCATGTGCGAATTAAAAAAAACGGATATCTTCCTCTTTCATGGTTGGGTTTTAAGCTAGTCGAACTGCGACCCAGTGGTTCTCTATCTTTTCATGGTTTTATAACTCTGACGCCATTCTCGTCAGACACTTTCTGGTCGCAGAATCAGACTGGTAGAATGACGTAAGTGATGTTTAATTGTACAATATTTTTCGCATACCTCTCTCTATTTGTTTACCCTAGCAATACATGTTATTTATCGATTGTGTTGCGACAATTAACGCAGTCTTTTCCTTCGGTAATTAAGTCTGTGGTTTTCACTAATTTTATGTATCATGTTTCGTATATCCTTCTAACGTTGTCTTACGTTTGTCCTTGATAAACGATCTCTGTCAGAATAAATGTATATATATATATATATATATGTATATATATATATATATATATATATATATATATATATATGTAAAAATAAAAATGGAATAAAGGATAAGCAAATCAACAACTAGCAAAAATAAACTCAAAAACACATATTGAAAAGTTCTACCAAAATATTTCAATTGTAAAATACAATCATCATCAGTCGGTAGCAGAACTTTTAATAAAAAACAGAAAAGTTTTCAAATTTATACAAAGAACGCAATTTGGAAAAAATAGTCACGTGTAATAAACAGTAGAAAGGGAGAAAGAAAGAAATGTTAAAAAAGAAAAAGAAAAAGAAAGAAAGGAAAAAAATCAACAGTTAGCGTATAAACGCCGATTGGAAACGCTGTAAGTTAATACAGTGGGGAAGAAAGATTAGTAGTAATTTAAAATTAATGACAACAAGGAATTAAACAAATAAGGAGGAGGAGGAGGAGGAGGAGGAGGAAAAAAGAATTAAAGATATAGAAGTTATGCGTTATCATATTGATTTGGGTTCATTTCGATTAGAATCGATCTGGCAGAAGATGTAGCAATATTATAGAATCCTAGTCTCTCTCTATATATAAATCTAACTGTTTCTTAATTATTTCTCTCTTTTATCTTCCTTCCGACCACCACGTGTTATCCACAATAAGATAACGTACAAAATGACGACTGCCTATTTGGAAAGAAACACGTGGTCTCCACAAAAACGTAGAGATAGAATATCAAATATTCAATTTCTTAAACGTAATACCCAAGGTTTCAGGAGGAAAACGGCGAAGCGTGCCAGGGAAGAACACGTCCTCAGCTATCGAAATAGTAGCCATAACTCGTCTACCCGATTGTCCTTTTCATATTGGAAGAATACACTGTTTGACTGCTACAATTTAGTTGTACAGGCGTAAAGCTGGACAAATAAATAAAACCATTAAGACTAAAGCGTCGGAATTGGCGTTTTAAACATGGCTCGTGTTCCGAGGTTCGAGTCCGGCGACCGGTATGAATAATTATTTCTACACTGACGATTCCCGAAAGGATGAAACATATACGTAAATAGGACAGTTTAAAATATTTATTAATTCATCAAGTGTTCAAGCAAGGAAAATACAAATAAAAATTTATTTTCCTTGCTTGAACACTTGATGAATTAATAAATATTGTAAATTGTACTGTTTTATTTTATTATATCATATTTTCTTATATTAATGTTCTATCTATAATATCAAGCATTCCCTTATGACGATAGGATCTAAGATGAAGATACAATATTTATTTTTGTATTTTTAATTAAATATATATATATATATATATATATATATATATATAATATGTAATTATTTAATTATTATTTTTAAAATGTCCCCGTAATAATTGAGACATTAATAGTTACATCGCCGTCGCAGTAACGCTAGAGTTCCCTCCTCTTGGTTGAACACTTTGGATGTAATAAAACGGTACAGATTTGTATTAAAAAGCCGTATTTACTTGTCTCGATCGCAGCTGACTTACTAGCCATGGGGTTAACGACGTTCAGGTTATAGTAGACAACTTACATCAGATCTGTTTCTAAGGTCGCTGGAAAGATGGTTGGACCATTCTTACGCTCTAGAAAGTATGTCACTCCTGACACAATCCTCTACCTGTATAAGAGACAGATACGTCTTCGGATGGAGTACTGTTGCCACATCTGGACAGATATCACCCAGAGTACTTTTGCTTGCCTTGAGAGAGTTTAACATCAACTTAGAAATCTAGTGGGTCTGTTCTTTTCTCTTTCATATAGCCTCTTTCTCACGGAAGTAACGTTGCGAGTCTTAAGCATTCTTAAATCAATTGAATAAAATAAAAAAGGACAATATTTTATAACTGATAATTGTCATATTACCAGCGAGTCCAACAACTAAACTCTTAATCATTTAAAATCATACCAGCTCGCTTTCGGCGTCTCGATGGTCCCGCGTCTCGCAGAAATCTTGCTTGACGGTGAACTATCTCGACCTGGAATCAAAAGCAACATTACATCTACAAACGCTTTAAAAGTGAACATATTTTCGTTTATTGATAATTCATCATTTTTTGTTTATTTGTTGAGAATAATGAAAATATACCAATTTCAATTTGTTTGTATCAAAGCAATTTACGCATCTTTCTACTATCGCCCTCCAACAGAAGAGGCTGTAAGAGAACTTGCACTTTCCAATTCACTTGATTGAAAACCTATAGACTATTATGTATTGGGCGCAGTTAAAAAAAACACCATCAGTACCGCCTGCAAGCTGATTGCCAAGATCAAGCTAGTGTTCAGGCGTCTCTTGGACACTGTGAAAGGTGAAAGCCATGTACTTCAGGTTCAGGTCCCGCCTGGAGGCCGGAGTGGAGGCTCAAAGCAGCTTCATCGAATGAATGTATTTAGCAAAAGATCTTCTTAGAAATGCACTTTTAATTTTGTGAATACATCATTTATTGACCAAGATATAACGTTTTTTCTTTAATTTTCAAAGTGTCGAATTTGTCCTGAGCACCTCGATGGACTACGAGATAGAGAGCTGAGTGACTTGTTCAGTTAATTACAGATAACTACTAATTAGAACAATTAAAAATATATATATATTTACTACTTGATCACCGCTTATCAAGGCGAAGAGTCTCTCGAGGATAAGGGTTAATGAGACGGCATGATTGTCACCCGAGAGATGGAGAATACTATGGGGGTTCTATCATTGACAAAAGGTATGAATTGCGTTTAAAAGACGACCAAATTGTAATAAACATGGAAGCAGTTCATCGGTAATGCGTTTAACAGATCGAAGGGCCTTGCAAAGAAGATTTGTCTATGAAAATTCCACCGGACGCTACGCACTTGTAGAGAGAAAGAAAAGTCATTTACAGTTGTTGTAGCAAGGCGAGTTCTTGCTGTGTATGTCTTAAAAATAAGGAATCAAAGATTGGAACTCAATAGAGCACCTTATATGGAAATAACGATAGAGAAGAGAAAGACTAACAACGTCTCTTCTGTGAGAAAGAGGTTGTAGGGAGAAGAGATCACCCCCACAAGGTTTTGAACTTGATAATTTACTCTGCCAAGGCAGAAGAAGGTGCTATGTGAAGCACCTCCTCAGATGTGGCAACAGTAGTTGATCTTAGGACGTATCTGACTCTTATATAGTTAATGGATTGCATTAGGAGTCAGATACTTTCTGGAGCAGTAGAATGATCCAACCATTTTACTGTGACCGGAGCCACATATTGGATATAAGTATTTCATTTTAGACCTGGAGTGAAAGTCAGTCCTAAAAGCTTATCAAAACAAGGGTTTCCTCAAGGGGAGAGACATTCATTCCACCTGGTGCATAACAAGGATCTGAGCATTGGTGGTGAAAGAAGAGAAGCTTGGTTTTAGAGGTGTTGAATGATTGGCAGACCGATATGATTTTCCAAGGAGATGGAAAGCATTTATCCTTTAAGAAACAGTTGAATAGTTTTGTAAGGATAGGAGCAAGTTCCAGCAGCAGATTCTTAATCGCAACGATTGGAATGTTTTCTAATCTCAGAATTAAGGAATATCTTTTCAAACATGACTCGATCCCAAAACTAAAGAATATTTTAGCATGTATTTTGTGTGATTAAATTATATAGAAAAAAAGGAATATCTTTTCAAACATAACTCAATTCCAAAACTGAGGAATATTTTAGCATGTATTTTGTGTTATTAACTTATTTAGAAAAAAACGTGGAGAAACAGACGTTGATTAACCCAGCTTTAGTATAATAATCGATTAAATAACAATAATGTTTGAGGATGTTGAAGAAGTCATCGTTGAATATGAACTCCATGGAGATCATTATATGTTAAAGTTTCATAGCAAATTGAACAGCTCATCTAAAAATTGAACAACTCGATTAATAATAAATAATAATCTGGAAAGTCGGTACTCAATCGATAATAATCCGAGGACAGCAAAAGAAAAATGAAGTAACATAAATTTTAGATGGGAATTGGCGATCGGCGTGTTGGAGAAGGCCGCCAGTGTACTACTACTACTACTACTACTACTACTACTACTACTACTACTACTATTATTATTATTATTATTATTATTATTATTATTATTATTATTATGATTGTTTTTAGATTAGCCACCATAAATATAGACTTTTTATTTTCTGACCTATCCTCATTCAACAGTATTGGTTGTGCGCAGATTTTGGAGGTCGGCCAAGCATCAATTGGATTTCCCGTGTGTGTGTGAGAGAGAGAGAGAGAGAGAGAGGGGGGGGGAGAGAGGGAGAGGGGGAGAGAGAAAGAGACAGAAGCCCCACGAGAGAGAGGACACCGGTAGAAATCTAGGAAATGATCAGGGAGGAGAGCCGAGGGAGGGCAGTAGTACTAATCCATCACAAAACTGACCCCAGACACACATCTTTTTCCATATATTCGCCTTTACATACCTGACTTTTTGAAATTCTGTTTTCAGGCAGTCCTTGCGGTTCGTCACAAAGGGCTTATGTAACAATGTTTTACCTGTTATATCTATTACTAATGAGGAGTTGGTATGTGTTTGTCTGAAGACGAAATTATACTATAACTTCCATTAGTTGTACTATCCTATTACCTTTCATGCTCAATTCAAGTTATTTAAGACTAATATACTATCTTACAATGCTGAATATATAAGTAGGCCGTAGTGTACTATTTTTTTCTGCTGTCATGATACCATCCTCCCAGGCATTACCTCTTCCGTTTATATTGTAGTATCTCTTCTGTTATCATGATACCGTTCTTCCAGGCATTGCGTCCCCCTTTTGGAGGTAGTGTAATATATTTTCGTTCGTCATCAGACCATCCTCTCAGGCATTACCTCCTCCTTTGTGGGGACCAGTGTAATAAATGTCCGTTCGTCATGTTATCATCCCACAGGCTAGCCAAAATATGATCCCTCCGGTGGCATATATTTGCTAGTATTCATAATGAATACTATATCGTATCGGCCCATTTGATATAATAGAGTATTCGCTAAAGGACCGGGAGACCGGGGTTCAATCTTCGTTCAAGTCATACCCAAAACTCAAACGATGGTATTTGATGTCCCTGCTAAACACCCAACCTTATCAGGTGAAGATCAAGAGTAAGTTGAGTAATCCAAGGAAAGGGGTGGTGCCCTCCCCTACATCTCGGTATAGTTGCTAATGGAAAGGGAGTGTTCGGGTCGCCCTCGTATACGGTCAACCACTTTACTTTCTTTTTTTACTATATTGTACAGATGTGTGGAAAGTAACTCCCTATTATTAATTGCACGTAACTTATACATTAAATATAATTTTTACAATTAATGAATATAAGAAAGCGTGTTGCAAAGCATTTACTACTAGCTTCTCAAGTCGCCTGGCGACCGCATCAATTGATTTCAAAACGAACTCTTTTCTTCGCTTTTCTAAATAATGAGTCACCACTGATCAATGCAGAAAACTACTTGAGGATAAGTGTGAATAAGAACGTATAGATTGATAGTTGACAATAGTAATTCTTGATTTTTGTCAGAAATATCGCCTATAGAATGTGATGACTTTCTGTTCTCTTGGTCGACTATTCCTTTGGGTGAGTTGACAGTATAGATATTCAATTTGATCACAGTATTCATCATCCTTCAACTATGAAAAGAAGAGTTCGTTGTGAAATCAGTTAATGCGGTTCCCAGGCGGCTTGAGAAGTTAGTGGTGAATGTTAGCGCCCATATTTAATGCTAAATTCAAGACTTCCATGTTTCTACAACGGGTTATCTAGGAGATCGAATGCTCCAGATGACCGTACCAGTGCAACCGATTCGTCCTTGGGATAACACCTACAATGCGTAATTGTAGCGCTTTCAGCAAATCCTCCGACTAAATGTGTTGAGTTTGGTGGTAAGACTTCACATTGCAGATCCATCTAATCATTGATCTGTAATTGCGCTGGGGTCAGCTATTGTGTCACTTAGTTTCGTTTAAATACTTTTGTTCTCCCTAAACAAGAAACATTTCTACTGAAGCGTAAAAGGACTACTGTGAGCGGAGCCAGATTTATAAAGAGGAAATCTGGGTGGGGAGTTTGTCAGCAATATGTTTGTTCACATTACATTTAAATTTCTGCATAGTTAGAGAAACTGAGAGCAGGAAGGGAATTCCAAAGCCAAACGGTTCGAGGGATAAATCTCCTAGAGTAGAAACTGTTCCCGTATCTGGGGACCTTTATAGTGAAGGGGGAGGATTTTGCTGAATGTCGGGTTGGTAGGTGTAAGTTTGTTGTTGTAGCGCATTCCGTTGAAGTACTTGTAAAACATACATGGGGATGTAACATTGCAGCGATGGGGCAGAGGCCCGCACTTAGTAGACAGTACGGTACCTAATAGGTTAAAGACTCTTTTAGAGATGTCGCAATCGTGCTTGGATGCGTCATGTCAAGTCTTGGTCCCTCGATTTTTGACAGTTAGACGCAAAGAGTACTGCTTTCCATTGGATGAGTTATTGTGGAACCTGATCAAGTGTATTAAGTAGTAATAGAAAATATATTTTGTTTTCAGTAAAGGGACATGGTCAAAAAAAGTGAAGAGTGAAACAGAAAAAAAAAAGGGTAAGAAATAAAGTAACTTAATTTCGTAACCCCGGCGGAGTGACCGAGATTCTCGTGTCAGCCCGATTTTATTTTTTTCTAATGCAGTACAGTTGTTCAATATCATGTAAAAATGTGGAAATAGTTCATTATGTATCTTAATCTTTTATTATTATTTTCCGTTAAATATATAATTACAGTATGATTAATATATATAATAGGATAATTATTAATATTTTTCATCTCCTGAAAAAAAGTCAAATCTTAAATAAAAATAACGGAAGAATAATGTTGTAGCCATATTGAGGAAGTCAGCTGGGTAGAGTTTAATCAAAACCAATTCATAGAAAAACGAGAAATTCTAAAGTTCACTACCAAACAATTAACGTGGTATTCACCCAGTACTTTAAACATATAACGGACGACACCACGCACACACACGCACGCACGCACCCCCCACATATATATATATATATATATATATATATATATATATATATATATATATATATATATATATATATGTGTAATCAGTAGATGGATAACATCAAAAGCACACAAGTGGTCTAAAAAAATAAAATTAAAAAATTAGAAACTTACTATTTCGTTCTGAGTGGTTTAGACGATTTTAGAAGCAAAGTTAATCCAATTTTTTTTCTTCAGGATATTTTATAAGATAATTTTCGGAAGACCTTTTCCTTTTCCAAGACTTCAATAAAGTTTTTTTGAAAATAGCGAACTCAATTGAATGTTTTCGGATTTGGCCACAAGGACACATTGCGGTGTTATGTTTGGGCGTTTTCTGTTTGGTTTGTTTACGGTATAATAAATATCTATACATAAAACAAAAGTGAACACGACAATCATATATATATATATATATAGTACGTCAATGAAAATTAGTAAGACCTGCAAATGGAAGCAAATCGGTATTTTCAGTTGTTCAAAACAAGGAGTAGTTTAGTTGATAAAAACATTTATTTTTCATCTCTTTCTTTCCTTAAACCAGGTTTTTCAAAGATTAAAATCTTATCATCAGAGGAAAAATTATGATTGATAAGTTGACAGGGTAAGACTGTCAAAGTTCCAAATTTGAAAAAGTTTTCCTTTAAAATTAAAATTAAAAATTAAAAAAATCAAAATAACTTCTATAAAAAAAACCTTCCAAAAAGTTCAAACGGGCATGGGAATCACCAATAACGAAATCCAAAAAACGTAGGGCTCAGAAATATTGGTAAATCCAGAGGAATCTGTATAAAAATCCAACGACGGCGATTTCACTCAGGTCTGTTGTCCACGGAGAGGAATCAAATAAAAGCGGCCATTTCAAGGAAAAAAATATTCTTCCTGTTTTCAATATTGTTTTCCTTGAAATGACTTCCATCGTAGTTTCTGAAGACTAGCGTGTAATTGTGTTAAACCGTAGCATATTGCGCGTTGTGAAACAATTGTAAGACCATCGTCAATTCTGCCAATGCACAAAATATATGAGAGTACACTGAATTTTGGTAAGTGGAAATTAGATAATAATAATAATAATAATAATAATAATATATATATATATATATATATATATATATATATATATATATATACGGCATAATCACGTTGACACACCGGTTCCCGCTAGATCACCGAAGTTGAGCCTGGTCAGTACTAGAGGTGTGACTATTTGGGAATACCAGGCGCTGTATGTGGACAACTAGCTATGGGCAAATAGCGTCGTTAACCCGCAGTGTCTTGTGTAGCGACTATGGCAAAAAAAAACCTGAATGACAGTCACCAATAAGGTGAACGGAAACCAGGGAGATGATATATATATATATATATATATATATATATATATATATATATATATATATATGATCTTGAGACTATGCACATTCCGCTGTAAGGGTGCTTGTTGGTGGAGTCTAGAATGAAGCAAGGGTTGCGCAGTACCAACGACACATATTCTGCGGCGGTATTTTTTGAGTCCAATTGCAAGAGGTCACCGACAAATAGAAAAAATTCTGAGATAAACAGAGAAAGACTGGTATTATTTCGGAGTTTTCCTTCTCCTAGACTAGTTTCATAACCAAGATCGGAGTCTAGAGTACCCTACTTTCATCAATAGCTGAAGTGAGGATATATAGATTCATACTTCTCTCAAGAGTATTAGTGAAAGTTATGCAGTAGGCCTATAACCCCTACAAAACACCACTTCCTTTTCGAATCGTGCGACACGCAGAACAGTTATCCGTCACACTAATGATTCACGGAAAAAGAAGGAAACCCATTGAGACGAATTAAAAATATGTATCATAATATTGTCTATAGCCCCCTTAATGCAAGATGGGCTCTTTAACAGAAGTAAAAATAGGCTGCCAAATTAATGCTTAAATGCAATGTTCCGCCCAATTGGATTGTTTAACACTGTTGTGACCGTCTACAAGATATGCTTGCTCGCCTATGAAGACATAAATAAACTTAAATTGTCTTTTTTTCCTTATGGCTGTTGGGTTGGACGTATCGATTAGAAGTTCAGACTTGAAAGTTAAAAGGTGATTTGAGTTTGGGGTTCGACTCGTACCACCGGCAAAACAGTTATTCTCTATACTGATGATTCCTGAGAAAGTAAGAAATACATGTGTATGTGGATAAGAGTTAGAAATATTTATCATAATATTGTTTACACACACACGCACACACATACACACACACACATATATATATATATATATATATATATATATATATATATATATATATATATATATATATATATAATGATGTCGATCGGATTTTCCAAGTTATACATAAACAGCATTGCATCTGGCAAATCAATATTTTATTCTGACTAGATAGTCCTTTACGTAAATTTTAAGTATGTATACTTTACACAAAACAACAAATTCTCATCGCTTTCATCAATTACATATTCTCTTTGACTCGACAATCCGTTTAGTAGAATAAACTTTCATATATACATCGTAGGTTGGCTGCGTTTGTTAGCAGTACGCAAATTGCAAATGGCTACCAAAAACTGTTCACTTTTGAGTAATGCCAAAATCTATTTCACTTTAACTAATATGCGACTAATAATTAAGAAATTACCTCTCCTTCTTTTCAAAGTAAAAATATAGTCATAAATCAGTACTTTAATGTTGATGAGTTAGTATTTATTTTTTGACACCCAATAATGGATACGAATACAAAATTACAAAAGTTCATGATTTGAATACCTGAATGCATCGCGAATATTTTTGTTTCAAAAGGATTCCACAATTATGTATTAATTCATATCTTCTGTGTTTTAACTTAGACAAATTACATATGTCGAATATATTAAATATTTATATATTTGAGATTTAATTTTGAAGTTACTAAAGATGGGAAAATGGTAAGGAATGTAACAGCCCTCTTTTGAACAATAATTTGAAACCAGAATAAAATATTCCCAGAAACATGTGTATAGCAATACGTTATGTATGAATCGTCCTTCATAATCTTTTAAATAATATTAAATCTATTCATCTATAATTACATAACCCTAAAATAAATAACAGAGCAGAACTCAATTACACCTTTTTAGTATACCACATATGATAGACACAATGAATACACATAAGATGAACTAATGAATAGCAATCAATATTAAACAAATACTTATATATATATGCGTATGGTTGTGCATGTGAACACCCGCTCTCATCGGACGTTTGTGCAGGACTTAACAGAATGCAGCACCTAGGACCGTTTATGTAAGACAAGTAAATAATAAATATCAAATAACAATATATAGATAAATCAAAACAACCCATAAATTACAGAATAGAAAATAAATAAAAACAACAGCAAATTGTACCCAATCAATGGAGGTAACTCTCATCATCTCTGATTCAACGAGTTATCCCTCTTTACAATGTACACGTATAAGTGAAATAAAATAAAATGCACATGTTTAAATAATAATAATAACAAAATCAAAGCACTAAATAAATAAGTGAATATACATTTAAATAAAAACACGTAATATTAATATAATAATATAATAATTACTGGTAAAATAATACAACAATAATAAATAATAATAATCAAACACGAAATATCGACTAACATTTCAAAAATAACTAAATGTTAAATAATTAATTTATGCGAGACACACAACGGGCATAATTTTCCGATTTCTTGGCGAAAACACACTTCGATTAAGTGCTAATTTCTTTTCTGCATAGGTGATTTACCTCGAAGATTTAAAGAACATGACACCATCCATACCATCTTGGTTTAACAGATTACGTTAATAAATAGATATTTATCTGAAAATGATTGATTTCTTCAATACAATCATTTGATCTGTTTACTAGTCTCGTATTGAACGGTGTCGTCTACCAAACTGAATTTCCACCGCCTTCAAATTTCCACTTCTTACATGCTACGAACAATGCTTCAAGTAAACTAGAACATCATATATATATATATATATATATATATGGCGATTTGTGATCTGAGTTCGAGCCCGCGGACCGTCGGGAATTAACTTCCCGCACTGAAGATTGCGTTAGCATGAAACATCGATGTCTGTAGGTAATAAATAATTAATATTTATTTATAAATATTATTATAAGCTCCCTTTACTAAAAGGCCGGCCACTCTGAGTGAGTTTAATAACAAGCAGTACTAATAGCTTCATGCGAGTCCAACACAGTTTGTTGTTGTAAGATCACTTTCACTGCTCGTGTAAAATGTCCGACGATTAGGTATTTACAAAGTTAAATTCCTCCTAATTATTAGCTAATTCACGGTGGCCAACGAATCAGTGGCGATTTGTGATCGTAGTTCGAGCCCGTCTGGAATTAACTTCCTGCACTGAAGATTGCGTTAGCATGAAACATCAATGTCTGTAGGTAATACATAATTAATATATATATATATATATATCGCTTAACCTTGGTCTCAGTCACTTTATATATGCCCTCCCATCAGGTTGAGCGCCCCGCTAAGAAATCACCGGCTGCCATTAGTGATAATGCATAGTCGTTCGTAGAAGTATAGAGAATTACTGGAAGCTAATAATGCGTAAATACTCATCAAGAATTGCCTAGTGTATTTCGTAGTAACTTTGACTTTCAATTATAGTACTTGTTCGTTTATCTACACGACAGAAATGTCGCTTTCTTCTCTCTCTGCCTCTCTCTCTCTCTCTCTCTCTCTCTCTCTCTCTCTCTCTCTCTCTCTCTCTCTTCAACAGATTTGTGAACATGTGCTCACGGATAATTATTTCTTAAAATATATGGTTTTTAATATTTTTAATTTAATTAACTTTGAGTTCATGAAATTTCACATTTTTTAAAAATCTCTTACTTATTTTTTCTATTTTATTATTTTACTCCATTTTATTTTATTGTGATTATTATTAGTAGTAGTATTAGTATTTTTATTTGTATTATTATTACTATTATTATTATTGATATTATTATTGTTATTATTATTATAATTATTTATGATATTATTATTGTTTAATAATTATCATTAAACTTACTTCTACTAGTGTAATTGTTAAACTACAAATTAGATTACTTTTTTTTCCTATTTGTAAAATTTTTATTAAGATATATTTTAAGATATTCTTAAAAAAATGTTTTTTAAAGAATATCTATTCAATTTAATTAATAGCGAATTTCATTTATTAGTTCATTTTTTTACTATAAATTATATTTTTATATATTTTTCTTTTGAAAAAAAATTCTTAATTGGAAACATTCCCCTGCATAGCCAGGTTAAAAGAATACATCATCTACGCGTTTATCCATTGGTCATTAATATTGATCATAACCGATCTTCTAAACTTTTTAATAATGTAGAAATCATCCTTTGATATGTTGATGTACATTTCTGTAAATTCTTAAAGAGTTCTTCAATATTAAATGGTAAAAATATACGATGTCGAATTATAAAAAATATACTATATGTATAATTTTTTACAATTTTATTTTCGATACTATGAAACCAAACGATTTTAATCTATAGATTTAATTCTAGAGACAAGTGGTTTGATAATTATTTCCACTTTAAACCTGGTTGGTTAAATTAATGGAGTGGTTGATGTGTTGCTGAAATCGCTTTTGTGATCTTTTAGTAGGATATATGCTCACTGGCGTAGCTAGGGGGGGGGGGCGAGGGGGGCGGGCCGCCCCGGGCGGCACACCTGAGGGGGCGGCATTTTGAGAGGGTAAAAATAGAAAGTAGAGAAAAAAAATTAAAAAAACGAAAGTTAACAAAAAATATGAAATTTTATACTATAATTTTATATAATAATAAATTTAAATGAGAACATTTGAAAACCTGAAAATGTTATGAAATGATAAAATCATTTTTATTTACTTTTTTGTCGTTGTTGTTAAAGTCCGAATTTTCGCCAAATAACATGGATGTATCAAGGAGAGAATAGTCCGATGTAGTTTTCTTTTCTTTGTCTTCATAATGTTATTATTAAGAAGGCGAGCCCTCCGAAGAGAAAAAACGTCTTGTATCGGTGCTTTTTTAAATCCGTGTGTGTAATCGCTCGGTTTTCAGAAATTTGTTGTTGTTAATAACGTTTCAACTCTTAAAAATAGTTTTAATATATTTTAAACAAATGTATTTATGAATGGCAAATAAGGCTATAAATTTATTTTTTGTGAGAGAACTGTCGCAAGGCATCAAGTCGGTTGAAAATTTACAAACAGATTTTTCGCGCCTTTTTTTCGGCAAAGTTATCAATGACTCTATCAAAATTCACTTCCTCGACAAGTTCCCTCTCTATTGAGAGGATTGCCAAGTCTGTAAGTCTTGTCTGGCTCATTGCTGATCTAAGGTAGTTTTTTTATGAGCTTCAGTTTTGAGAAAGAGCGCTCACAGCTAGCAACGCTAATAGCTCTGGTGAGGAAAATTCTCAGCAAGATCACAATATTAGGGACGGAATCCCCAAGTTGGTATCTCATTATGCTCAACATTATGGGAGCATTATAATAAATACGTATTTATTTTATAACTATATATGTGCATATATACATATATATGTGCATATACACATATATTTATACATACATATACATATATACATACATACGTGCATATATACATATATACATATATACACACACATACACATATATAAATACGCATATATACATACATATATATGTATATATATATATATATATATATATATATATATATATATATATATATATATATGGCTGGTTTTAATTCTTGAACAAAATTTCCATTAATTGAGAATAAATTGCTTTAATTCATTTCAATCACTAAGTTTAAAAAATGCAAGCATTAATTATTTCTGGAGATATACTCAGTGACCGGCTGACCTAACAGGATAGGGCCAAGCCTAGGCTTCGGCCAAGCACCAAAAAAACAAAATGACCTCAGAAAGATTTCATACTTAAAGGGGAACTTTCATATAAATTTTTATCGAATAGGTGCGAAAAGAAAGTTGGATATTTGGGTGTATATACACCGACATCAAAGAGGAAATAACATTAGATGCGAAAGTTTGAATTCATTAATTTTATTACTGTCCAAACGTTTGTTTTTGTAGCATACTTTTTATAACTCCTTGTAAACTTTACAATTGCTAGCTGGGGGATCGGACAAAATCACCCCGGGCAACCACCACCATCTACTTAAAACAAAAGGAAAACAGATAAAATCTCAAATGAATAAAAAATATTAAAAATCAGTTTTCATATTTTAATTTTAATTTAATTGAATTTAGGAAAATTAGATACCGTAGAACTAATTTTCGCAAGGTATGAAAATTAAGAATAATGTTAACTTAATAATGGACCAGTTTTCCTACCTAGCAAAAAATTTTCCATGGACGAATTATCCATGGGCGAATTATCCATGGACGAATTTTCCGGGCACCCAAATGCCGGGGGGGGGGGGGGCGGCAAATTTTACTACCGCCCCGGGCGGCAAAAGGTCTAGCTACGCCACTGTATATGCTTCCTTAGGTTCTTGTTTATTAACTTTGTCGCTAATTTTAAGTTTATCTCTGATTTGTTCACTTTCTGTATTTATTATTGTTGTGAAGTTGTCCCACAGTAAATAATAAATAAAGGAAGTCAAGTCGAGGGTTGGTTTAACAAGTGTATTAACAAAGTAAGAAAGTGACTAGCTCTTGGCTAGACAGTTACAAGACTGTGCTTTGTCTTCCGTGTCTCTGGTGACTCGCACTATTTATAGTGACAACCGGTGTAGTTTATCCTGTGTAAGAACGGCCGGTGTAACACTTATATATATATGTAGTTACATGTGTCAGTGTTCGTTTTTTTGTAATATCATTTGTGATTACTTTATTATATTCTTGTTTAGTTATCGTCATCGGCTTTTACAACGATTGTGTTAGAGTTGTTTATGTTTTGTATGATAATTGTTTTCATAAATTATTATGTTGGTTATGTAATCTAAATCTTTAATCTACTATATAAAGTAAACTGTTTTCCCCTGTACCAATGACGAGACTATGCAAATAACCATATGCAGCATACACTACTAAATACCCACTGCAATACTCTTATTCATCTAAGTGTGTTTGCAAAAACTGTCGCATAATTTCATCACCATATAATAATTATTATATTTATTCCTAGATCAATCACTCTCTCAACTACAACATCCACATAGACAGTGGTCACTATACTTTCTCACTGCAAATTATCTACTGTACTCGCCACTCATAACACTGCAGACTTTTATTTCATTCGGAACTGTTAAACAGAAACACCGCTAAGTAGAGATTACGGGAATATCATGCCGCTATTCCGAACACATAACATCTACACGTTACAGAATAATGTATTACATCAAAACAAACATGCGCAGCATAAGAAAACTGCTATCAGACGTAGTAAGTACACTTCTTAATTTTATAACATTAAAAAATAAATATAACATAATAAGAATATTTTTGTTTAAATCAAGTAATACATTTTTCATTCGTCAACATGCGTCAACAATAGATTTCACGCTTATTCAATGATTTCAGAAAACTGGAGATTTGTTTTGATTTTCAATTTAAAATAGAATTTACGTGACTAAAATAGTAATTACTGACCACTTTCATTTGCTCAATTAATACACATAACACACATTATATATATATTTTTACTACTTAAAACAATATAATAATTGTTTGTTTATTAAATGTTTACACAATATATATTTATATCACGTGCCTGAAATAGAATGTACTTTCGTCACACGTGGCCCACTTTCAGTCATTAAATAAATTTTTTCCACTTCTAATTATTTATAAATTTTACATTTACATAACACTGCAATTAATATTTATAACTAAGTAAAAATCTGAATAAAAATATTTTTTATGGGATTCATAGGTAGGCTTTCTTGGGTTGTTTGATTTTCTCGGACAACGCCCGTGGGTAATTTTACAATAGGCGTAAACATTCCTTTCAAACAAAAGGAGTGATACTCATTGGCTAAAGGAAATGGTAGGTAGTGATGGGAGTTAAACTAAGGAATCGTATTCGTTAGAAGCTAAACTAGGTACTTCTTTGTTATAAAAACAATCCAAAAATGTAAATCCATGCAATTAGCTTCTCAGGTATAAAACACAAACGTTTCTCTATAGCTTACTTGCCATAAAAATATTTTCATACTACTACTAAGTATTGAGCACGATTGAAGTAAATACTGAACGCATAGATATACGTAATATATAGTTTTATAACATAAGGATATACACATGAAATATTTATAGATATATAATCATATAGTCATGACAGCTATTTCGCCGTATCACTGTCCTTCAGTGTAGCTAGACGTAGCAAGTATTTTCACGGTGACATTCGCATACCGATCGCCAGATCACTTGCAAATGTGATCAGCAGTCAGGAATCTTACATCTACGCTACTGAAACTCGCCGTTACGGTAAGAGAGATGTCTATTTGTTTACATTGTCGCTGCCAGTTACGTACAGAACTTTATTCAATATGGGAGAGTCACGCTTTATCCCAGTCGGTTCATATTTGTCTATTCTATATGTCGATTCAGATCTTTTATTTATTCCATTCGATCATATCTATCTATCACTTGCTCCCCCATCTATCTATCTATCTATCTATCTATCTATCTATCTATCTATCTATCTATCTATCTATCTATCTATCTATCTGTATGTATCATTTTAGGGTTGACTGCAATTTCGCGCCAAAATATTATATAATGCATATCTTTTAAAACGAATTATTCACACAAGTCTGATAAAACGGTATTAAATGTTTATAAGATTCATCCCTTGGTGTGAAAAAACTCTTTCTTTATCAGCCCAGAGGGAAATGAGCTCGCGCATGCGCGCTGGAGAGATAGAAAGGGAGAAATGGAGAGAGAGATGAGGAGAGAGATAGAGAGAAAGGGAGAGAGAGAGCGAGAGAGAGAGAAAGGGAGGAAGAGAGAGAGAGAGAGAAATAGATCGAGGCGTTCACAATAGGATAGGCACTGTCGACGTTTGGCGAAAACGTCCGAGAATATTGTCACCTACCTCATAAATTACTTCAATTGAACCCAATGATAGAAATAGTTGCGTTTTCTTACCAGCAATTAAAAAGCAAACATTCATTGATGAATTGGCACAAATTAATATACATAACTAGCAAGGATACTCAGTATTGCTTGTTTATTCGATAAAAACGATACCAGTGATTGATAAACAATTAGCTAATTGTTTACATTCGAAAGATTAGCAGAACAAATAGAAAAAATCCCCCCCCCCAGCTTTATTATTTACGAGCTGTCCCGACCCGGCGTTGCCCGTAATACATTACGTTTAAAACATGTTTTGAAAATATTTCTATCTATTATAACCACTCTATTTGTTGTTATGTTCTGAATCTAAGCTAAAAGTGAAACTGGTTCTGATTTAATAAGAATGAAGCAATGCATAAATACGGGAAAAGAATGCATCAGTGTCTAAATTACAAATGATATTTTGCTTTTGTTTATAAAGAAAAAGTTGTGAAACCGTAATTGTTAGTAAACTTTGAATAAGAAAAAATACAAGTAAGAAACAATAATTCTTACTAAAATTATAAGAATTATTCCCCTTAGCTGATTTTTCTATTAAGGTGACTATTTACGAATTTCTACATATTAGAAAATTACAGGATCGGATTACGTATTTTTAGCGAAGTACGTTAATCTATTGTAAATAACATGGTACAACAATAACGAATAGAAGTTGGCTAGTCAAAATCAAAGTTTGATTTGTCAGCTTAAATGCTAAATACATCCAACTTTTAAAATCTGGCGAACGTTATTTTATGCATTTCAATAAATAAACATATTTCATATGTATTATAGTAAAAAATAGAGTACAGGCTGCCCGAAAAATGATGGAGAGAAAAATTCTATTAAAATGTATTTAACTTTGAATAATGAACCATTTACTTATCAAACGTACGTTTATCCAAACTATTGTTTATTGCTACTTTATATAAAAGCAATCACAAAAGATTCTCACTTTTTATGATACTTTGAGTCAGCTACTCCTTATAGTGCATACTGGTGTACCTCACTTAGTGTAAGCCATTGCATTGTAGGGGACGTTTTGTTATGTATATTCTAAGAACGTCATGGGAAAGAAGATCGTGGATATTTATGTATTATTTGTAATCTGGAAATGTAACTTTGGAAAGTATTTTTATTAGCCGCGTAATTGCTCATAGGCGTATAATTGCTCATACGAACTGAGCTGACAGACGGTGTTATACGAAAAAGTGACCCTAATTGGATTTCTACCGTATATATTTTACGGTGCTCTGCGTCGAAGGATGAGGACTTATTACTCTAGGGCGGTAGTCACTCCTACTCACGCGTTGAAACTACTAAGAAAAAAAACGGCTGACCTGAGGAAATAGAAATCGTTGAATTGTGAAAGCACATACAAATAAGAGATTGAAACGCATAGGAAGCATACTTTTGTATGTAACTTTTATGTATGGAGTTATAACGGTCAATGAAGTAGGGAAAATTCTTACTTTATATATATAAGATTCCCCCGGCGATGAAACGCGTGAGTCTCTGTGTAGCTTAATTGCCATAAATATATTTTCATAGCTTACTACCTAGCTCTAGTTACGTATCGAGCACTGTTGAAGTAAATACTGAAATTGATACATAAAAAATTATATCTCCTTATAAGATTTTATGTGGATACATGAAATAATAATAATATATATATATATATATATATATATATATATATATATATATATATATATATATATATATATATATATATATATATACAGGGTGGGCCAAAATAAGGGTCCTATCTTTAAATTTGAATAACTTGAATTTGAATAACTTCCACAAAATAAAAGTTAAACTCACCAAACTTTATGTGTGTGTAGACTGACCCTTCCGAGATTTTTTGAAATAAACAAAACAAATTTTAGCCGAAAAACACTTCTTAAAACTTACAAAAACTAAAGTATTGTTTTTTACACTGTTTTGAGTTTTTTAAGCAAAAATAATGTTTTCTAAATGAGGGTACGTTCCTTAGGGCTAATACGGCTCATGCTTGCTTCGGAAGGGGTCCTTTACTTATTCTAAAAAAAAAAAAAAAAAATCAATAAATAAAAAAGTTATGAATTTTTAAAAATAGGACCCTTATTTTTGCCCACCCTGTATATATATATATATATATGTTAACTCACTAGAATACAAGATTTATGACAATCAATATTTTTTCATCATACTCCAAAATTCAAACATCAACGAATATTGTGTACATATGTTTCAGAAATGTTTTAATAGTTCCTCATCAGCACAGCAATATTTCTTACAGGTCAAGTTAACAATGGAATTGTAGAATAATCACAAACACATGAAACAAAAGGTAAATGTTTACTATCACACCCATCGTAGTTTTCTCTCTAAAAATATAAGATTCTCCTTTGGGGGTAGGGGGGTGACGATTACATGTAAACAGGCTGAAAAAGATCCCAAAAGGAAAGAATAAAACAAATATATATTTTAGAATTTAGATTTGGGTATCACTTTTTTCTATAAATTTAACGTTAAATGAGAACCCCTTATATTTAATCGTCAGAAAAAGTAGATTTAATTTTCATACAAGCCGCCCGTGCGTGGTCCCCTCTGTATGTGACTCGATGTGGCGAGTGTAAAATGCAATAAATTTGGGCAATTTGGGACATTTTTGCCCCCCCCCCCTTTGATCCCCTGGGGGCGCGAACCAGAATTTTTCTGAGATCAAGGATGCTCATTTTATATCGAGAACAATTGCCTCTATATTTTGACCAAGTTTCAGAAAAATTGAATGGATTGATCAAACGTTATGGGAGAAAAGTGTAATTTTTTGCCATTTTGGGGGCTTTTGACCCCCTGGGCGCGCGAACCAGATTTTTTCCAAGGTCAGCGATACTTATTTTCTATTAGGAACAATTCCTTCCACATTTTGGCCAAGTTTAAGAGAAATTGAATGGATGGATGAAAAGTTATGGGCAAAAAAATGTCATTTTTTGCTATTTCGGGGTCTTTTGACCCCCTGAGGGGCTAACCAGATTTTTTTTTAAATCGGAGAATGTCACTTTCTAACCTGACCAAAGTTACAACTTCATGCAAAATTTCCGATATATTCAATGGATGGTTGCAGAGAAAAATCCGTACGGACGGACATGCCTCAAAACATAAGTCCCTCGATTTATAAAATCGGGGGACCAATAACCGATCCTGTTAGATAAAAGGGGAATAACTCTAATTAAACTTTTAATTTTATGCTCTCAAAAAAATTATACCCCCCAAAACTGTACAAGCACACAAGCAACTACGTTTAGAAACTTCTTCTATAATATGTGATAAGAGAAATGTTTACTTTTTACCACTTTACGCTAAGTGGTTCTTAAGAAACTAGTCTAGTCTTAATTATTTTGTTATTAAAGTTTTTAAAGCCGTTTCGCCCAGTGGAAACCAAGAACTTTTTATGTAATAAATATAATGGTACAATGAGCTCTTCAGTAGAAGAAAAGAACGGAAATCAGAACCATTAGAAATAAAAGCGTTTTTTCATGCATGAATTTGAGTTTGTCTACTAGCTATCCATCAATCCAAATATCTAAAAAAAATTATTAGGTTAAAAGTCCTCCAGTCGATCAAAACAAAGAGTTGTGTACAAAAATGGATATTGGAAATATAAGTGTTTTCCTGCCAGATCTGAATTTGTTTGTGTTCTATCGATTAATTACGAGTTATCGAAAAAATATGTCGATGAAAACCGTCCACATGAATAAACAGCTTTGATCCTATGAAAAATTATATCGTCATATCTGAGCAAATGGTTGGATCATTCTATCGCTCCCGAAAGTATATCACCCCTAACGCAATCATCTACCTGTATAAGAGTATGATACGCAATAAAATGGAGTATTTCGAAATCTAGTGGGGAGATGTCATATTCTCTTCCCTACAGCCTCTTTCTCACAGAAGAGACGTTGCTAGTCTTTCTCTACTCTATCGTTATTTTCATGCTATATCCTTAACTGATCTCCAGAATCTAGTTCTCCCGGTAAAACATTTACAACAAAAAACTCGTCTGACTACAAGCACTATAAATAATTTGCCTTTCATTCTCTGTCTATCTAAAATTAAACTGAACTTCCATGAGCAAAATTTCTTTCAAAAAAACTACTCGCCTGTGTAACACAATACTACGGGGCTGCTTCCCAGCTGACTACAACATGGTTGTTTTCAAGTCTCTTGTTCAGCTGCCGCCCTCTTAAATAATACAAGTCTGTCCAATTTCATCCATCGTTATCAATCCTCATGTAGTAATCTCGCCGTCCACCCAAGAAACTCATTAACTCTTATCCTCGAGTGGCATTTTGGCCTTCATAAGCGGTGACATTAGTACATAAGAACATATAAGTATTTTTACTCGAGTTTCTAATTTGCTATAAATATTAATTGTAAAGTTCTGCAAGTATTACATTTATAAATGAGGTGGTAACGCCTGGAAAAATGTCGTCGGTGGGCGTAACGAAACCGTTAAAAATCAATGTATACTCTAAGAGCCGGCTAACATTCACACGGAGCATACATTGGAACAAGTACATAGAAGACATTGCTAGGACTGCTGCAAAGGAAGTGGGCTCTCTCTACTGTGCTAGAAAACTTCCTACATATGACAGTATCCTATATCTCTACAAAGCCATTATCCGGCCATGCATGAGGTATTGTTTTCACATCTGGGCTGGTGCACCTTTCACTAGTCTCTCCCTCTTAAATAATGTCACAAAAGAGTCGCTAATCTAATAGGTGCTTTACTATCCACTAACCTCCAACTCCTATCCAATCGCCGCAATGTTGCATCCTTGTGCTTGTTTTACAAGTATTCCAATGGAATGTGCTCCGATAAACTTGCTGCTCTGGTGCTCCCTCGACGTAAATACACTCGACCAACACGATACTCAGCTAAATCCGATCCATTCACTGTGGAGGTTCCAAGGTGCTGGAAACGCTTCTACTCCAATAACTTCTTTCCTCGTGCTGCCGGCCTTTGGAAATCACCCTCCTACTACCTGTTTCCCCGACTGTACCGACATGCAAAAATGTAAAACTAATGTGAACAGACAGCTCGCTGCACAGCTTCCAATTTAGGTTGACCCCCAAAACTTTTATCCTAATTCTCAGTAGCCCCTTACGTTTAGAGTGGCAACTTCCATTGTTTGTGGTGAACTATGTTAAAAAAAAAGTCAATTCCGCCCGAAAATGTCTTGGTCGGTCCCCTTGGCTCTCCCTCACGAATGAAAGCGCCGCAAACATCAGACAAGAAACGTACTCCTCCGGAATGAAGTAGTAATGTTTGGAAGAATTGCATCCCATTGAGGTACTGCTTGGTAGAAATGTCTTCTGTGACTTTTGTAGTTTTTCCCAAGTACAAACGTAATTTAAAGAAAGAATTCATTGAAATGTAGGCCCAGCACGGGAACGCCTATTTTGGAAAATAATAGTAATGTCGCGTGAAAATATCAGAACAACAAATATATATAGTTATGCAATTATAATTTTCTTAGTAATGTTCTCGATGCGACGAGTAAGCTTTCGGGTCACCGGTGGTAGTTGGTATAATATGGCTTTGAGGGCTCTTATTTCAGTCATCTCTAGCGCTTTCAATCATCGTGATCGTCACCAGGAGTAGTTTTCCTTTTTTTGTTTTTAAAAGACTTAATTAGAACATACATTGGGTCGACGGAATGTAGTTTCAAGGACAGTTGTAGAAACCATATACACTCTTTCAAAGAACCTAATACACATTCAAAGAAGATCCCTACAAATTTAGCTAAACATTTAAGAGAACTAAATAGTAAAAAATATACAATACAGCCTAAAATGGTCTATATTAGGTAGATCAGAGAAATACAAACCTAACAAATCTAAGAGATTAAACCTCTGTATTCTGCAATCCTATAATATAGTTATGTCTAAGGTAAATTTATTAAATAAAAGACAGGAAGTGGTCCAGAACTGTCTACATAGAACCGCATATGTCCTATCCCGTTACAGACCCATATAGATACCTGTGGCACTAACCCTATCATAAACGTAAATATGAAAATATGTAAAGTATAGGAATATTATAAGATTATGTAGGCAATAGAAACTGTAAGCCTAATAGTAGAGAACGGAACAGTAATACCCCACTATAAAACATTTAAATATAGAACACACCACATACAACAAAAATACTCGAAGCGACATAGCCTAAACCTAGACTATAGATAAGGAAATGGTAAGAGTGCCGGGTCATGAGAACATCGGCAGACAATATTTTAGATTTCAACTGTACTAATTAATGAAGTAATGGTAACTAAAAAACTAAGATAATTTAAGAAAGGAGGTAAGACCCAATAAAACAATTATTATTCAAAATATAATGCCAAATAAATGCTAAATATAGAGGAGAAAAACGAAAATATAAATATATGCATACAACTAATGTAGGGAGATAATATGGGTATTGATGCTTGACATTATTTCCCTCACAACACGAGTTACGTATAAAACGTAATCACAATTAATTAAAATTTTCCATGAAAGTACTTTTTAATCATCATAATATTTTATAATGAGGTAATTAGCACCATTTAATAGAAAATAATGCATATATAATAGCTCATTTCAGAAGTTTGATTATGTCTGGGTAACTATAATCTGTTTTCGTTTGAAAGGGACTAACTCTCTTCTTAGTTTCGCATTAAATAGAAACTTACTACTTAAGTGAAGTAATCTGGGCAATTAATCTTATCTTAGTGGTAATTTAAACGGTTTATAAATAAATACTAAACATCTTCCACCAAAACAACGAAGTATAACACTCTTAGTAATGCTTGAAGGGGTGGCTGAATATATATAGCTAGCCCCCAACTTTTGAAGTTAAAAGAGATCAGCTCTGCACTTAGTTTCGTATTCAAATGACCTAAATAGGAATTTGGTAGCAAATTGATGTAACTTTAGGCAAGTAAAAAATTACCCTCAATTGAGTTCGAAGGTTTATAAATAAATGATAGAATTTATTAACTATTTTAAGGAATATTACTGAATTAAAATCTATAAATGTCCGCACAACTTTTAGGATATACTAGCTCTAAACAGAAAAATTCAAAATGGCGTACTAGTGAGTTTTTCTCCACGTGTGAGTTTGCTTTATTTATTTGTTTTTTTAATTTGTTTTCGCAAAGAACAACCCACTTTATAGTGCAGGTTTTTTTCAAAACATTTCAATCCAAGAACTTTTTATTCTTTGTGGATATTTCTGATGATTTTGTAGAGTTGCAGAGACGATATTGACATAAAAATGTTGTTTGGCTCACGGCAAAAGAAACTGACCGGAAAAAATACATATTACCGAAATGTTATGTTTTTTGGAAATGTGAAAAAAATAACAAAATAAAACAAAACATGTATGTTCACTTCAGCATTCGAACACTCTGACGACGGCTGCCCTGAACAGGTTTAATTTCTCGATGATTTATCGGGGTCTTAGTAGTGACCGTGTAGGCTAAAACGTCGGAATTTGAGTTTCAAACAATATTCGTGTTCCGGGGTTCGAGTCCGGCGACCGGTATGAATAATCATCTCTACACTGACGATTCCCAAAAGGATGAAACGTATACGTATGTAGATAAAAACAAATACTTGTAGTTATTATTATATATATATACATATATATATATATATACATTTTTATATATATATATATATATATATATATATATATATATATATATATATATATATATATACACATATATATACACACACACACACACACACATATATATATATATATATATATATATATTCGTATCCATGTATCTGTTATGCAGTGGCAGATGGCAACGGCGGTATCTTTCATGTTTGTGCGAGGTAGTGCAGATCAGTAGGAGTTCTGAAGCAAAACATCATCGGTCCGCATGCAGCTGTCGTGTCAGTTACTCACACTGAGAGAGGATAAAAACTGTAAACTGTGAAACAGGGAGTTCAACTATTTAAGCACTGGCATGGTCGTTCTCAGCACAAATAAATGATTTTTCTGATCAATGCGGTGCAGGGTGAAGGACATCATATATATATATATATATGTGTGTGTGTGTGTGTTTGTGTATGTGTGTATGTGGGTATAATTAATTATAAATATATGTAATCGTTAATATATATATATATATATATATATATATATATATATATATATATATATATATATATATATATATATATATAACAAAGCAAACAACCTTTCAAAATCGCAAAAAAGAACTGAATTAAAGCAGTTATTTATGGACAAATGTTTCGATATTCTTTCTAATGAAGCTATATCAATACATAATGATAAATTACACTGATCTGAAAACTTTACTTCAGCTTCAAAGCATTAGTGCTCATCAGCAGTAGGTTCCTAACGTTTTTCAGAAATAAAGTTAGAGATTATTTAGTTGAACTTTCAAGAACGATAATGCCGTGAAACTGCAGTAAAGTGTTAAATTAAACATAACATATATATATATATATCACAGTCATTTATATCGTAAATGCAATACACTAGGCCTCGCCCGTCTGTTTTGTTGACAGCTTGCTAATATGGCCGCTGAATTTGGCATTTATATGTTAATTTAATCTCTCATTTCCATGACAATGGGTGTTGCCTAAATAGGTTAGCATTCCGACGATGGTATTGGGGTTCGAATCGTGTGACCGGCAGTGATTGTCCTTTCCTATACTAATGATTGCAACGTAGCATGAAACACATGTGTATTGGGTTTAATTAAAAATTATTGCACACCCACACACACACATATATATAGTTTATCTCTAACTTTATTTCAAATGGAAAGAATATCTGAAGAGAGCATAAATGCTTGAAACGCGTTATAAAATTATAAAATTATAAAATAATAAAATAATAAAATAAACTATTGTTGAATAAAGTGTTTTACAAATGTTAGTAGCCTCACTTCTTTAAATATATATATATATATATATATATATATATATATATATATATATATATATAGGCAGCACGTCGTTATATAACAGGTCTGGTTTAAGACTACGGAATTTTTGCGTTTTGTAAAGTATGTAATTACTTTCTCGACACGGCGAGCAAATTTTCGGATATCTGGTCGTAATTGGTGTAGTATTGCTCCGAGAGTTCTTTCATCGGTCATCTCAAGCTTTTTCGATCGTCGCGATTGTTGTCAGGATTTGGTTTGTTAATCCATACTCATCTCAAATATATTTTAATCACATGGGGTAAATGTTAACATATTTCTTGGTTTGGAGATTGAGTTATGTTATAAAAAAATCAATTTTTATTTGTCTAATTCGCGATAATTTTCAATTTACTCAACAAGTCACCTAAGTTTCAGTCGATTACTCTTATCTCCTCTCCTTCTATGTCGTTTGATCCGTCATTATTTTACACCGTATCTCACCACTCTCGCTTCTGTGACTCTCTCTCTCTCTTTCCCCTTTTCACTCTGTCTATTCAATGTTGAATAGAATAAAGAAAAGAAAGTTCATTACTGAAGAGAACATCGACACAGGCGGTAATACTATTTAACCCGTAGTTCAAAAACTTTCTCCGGAACAATAAAGACAAATCGTCGATTAACATAATTTTTTTTTTCGTTTTTTCCGGTGGATTATTAATTCAGAACTATTAAACACACACACTCATGTATATATATATATATATATATATATATATATATATATATATATATATATATATATATATATATATATATATATATATATATATATATATATATATATTAGATTTCTTGAATGTGAGATGATATATATAATTATTTCCACAATCAGACAACGCCGCAGCCCACAACCTATGAAAAGAAACAAACCGGAAGTCCTAGACTCGAGTTTCGCCCTCCTTTGGGCTCATCAGTAGAACACATCCGTTGTCTGATTGTGGAAATAATTATATATATATATATATATATATATAATTATAGGAGCAACAGGACTAATGAAGTAATTATAGGAGCAACAGGACAAATGAAGAAGAATTTCAAGAGCTATCTGGCGAGTATACCCGGTGAACCGAGTGCAAGAGAAATAAAAACAACTGCACTTAAAGGGACAGTTAGAATCTTAAAACGATCTCTAGGCTGGAGTGTCTGAAATAGCCGGTGAATGTCTGGCATCCGGTAGGATGCCCCGTCTCCAGCAAAAACAGAAAGATAAGAATATATATATATATATATATATATATATATATATATATATATATATATATATATATATATATATATATATATACGTATACATTTTTATTTATACAAACATTCTTGGTTACATATGTGCATACATGTTTCTGTTGTAATAAAATAAATAATAAAATACGTTCCATCATTGGGGGGGGGGATGGGCGGCGACATAATGCAGTAAAAATGCATTCACATAGGGAGCCAACCCTCTCACCGCTTCGGTAGCGATGTGTAATTAAATGCGCGTTTATTCGCTCACTAGCGCCTAAGAAAAACAATAACAATAAAAAAAGTTAGATTTAAGGCTCTAAAAATTACACTTAAAATTTAACAAAGACTCGTGGGCCAGAGGTAACTAACTAAGCCACAGTCAGTGTAGTTGTCAAAATCGAGCCGTGCTCATGATTAGTAAAACTATGAAACGCGTTCTCGAATTACTTTTCTGTGTGTATAAGTACAAAAACAATAATAAAACACTATTATATATATATATATATATATATATATATATATATATATATATATATAGACAAGGTCCAAAGAAGAGTCGCTAATTTAATAGGTCCCTCACTATCCACAAATCTTTAACCCCTGTTCTATCACCGCAATGTTATATCCTTGCGCTTGTTTTTACAAGAACTTCAATGGAATGTGCTACAATTAACTTGCTGCTCTAGTCCCCCCCCCCTCGACGTAAATGCACTCGACTAACCCGGCAATCAACCAACAATCAGCTAAATGCCATCCATTCATTGTGGACGTCTTCAGATGCCGGAGAGCCTTCTACTCCAATAGCTTATTTCCTCGAGTTGTCGGCCTTTGGAACTCCCTCCCTGCTCCCTGTTCATAGCTGTACCGACATGCAGAAATTTATAACTAATGTGAACAAAAATCTAGCCGCACAGCTCCCAATTTAGCTAAAATATCACCCTAATTCTCAATAGTCTCTTACGTCTACAGTGGCAACTTTCCTTGTTTGGTGTGAACTCAGTAAAACAAACAAACAAAAAAAAAACCCGGCGCGGACTGACGATCTGGGTGTTTCAAGTTCGAATCCAGTCGGTTCCGTCGCATGACTTTCACTTACGGATGTTGGCAATCTTCACATGGTCCCTCTTGTGAGCTACTGATTTTAGAAAAAAATCGAGGAGACCAATGACAACAATAGAATCAAGCGGATCAAAAACGTCGTCTAATGTTGATTCATACGAATTTTCTTTTTGTTTCATCAAAATAACTTGACGGTTAGATTTTATTTTCATGCCAGTGAGTATGATAAAATACCATTTTTTTTGTGTGAGTCTCTTAGATATTTTAAAAGAATATGTTCAAATTATCTAGACACCCTTGAGCAAGGTTTTCGCACCTAATCCACCTCACCCCCACCAAGACACCCGAAATCAAACTTTCCAAACCATTCTTACAGTTTTTCACCCTACGCTATATGCCAAACCTATCAATTACTCAAACTCTCTTTGTCACCAACCTTCCTGTGTATGACACAAAACTGCATCTTATCGTGAAGCCTCCCACTTTGGGAGCCTTGGGGTGTGGAGTTATTAGTTACTGTTAACACAAGGTTACCCTGACCCAGAGTGGTAGTACTTTTATGAATTAAATAGAATTAATCAATTAGCTAGGATCATTGTGTAGTATATGTACTGATACTACACGTCAGATTTACTGTGCTCGGTCATTGAAGAAAAATCCTTCTAGACGAATTTTTTTTTGTCTCAACCCAGAGTTTATTTTGTAGAGCTGGATTTTCTCAACATTAAAAACCGACCCTGTGTCTAATTTTGCTCTCGTGGGGGTGAGTAAATATGGGATATACAGATATACACTCTCCAAACAAATTAATCTCCAGATCATTCGTATACAAAATAGAAACATTAAAATATTTGAGAAAAATAACTGTTAATAAAATTGCTGCATTCGGTATTAAATAACAAGAAAAGGGTTGATATGCCGTAAAAAACCGACAAAACTAAATTAAACAGAGAGGGATATTTTGATGTCTATGTTTTGTTCCTATTCAATTCAGTTTTGAATAACTAGAAAAGGGTTGATATGCCGTAAAACGAAACAACCAAATCAAACAAAGAGGGATATTTTGATGTCTCTGTGTTTTGTTCCTATTCAGATTCAGTATTGAATTACTAGAAAAGGGTTGATATGCCGTAAAACGAAACAACCAAATCAAACGAAGAGGGATATTTTGATGTCTCTGTGTTTTGTTCCTATTCAGATTCAGTATTGAATAACGAGAAAAAGGGTTGATATGCCGTAAAACGAAACAACCAAATCAAACAAAGAGGGATATTTTGATGTCTATGTTTTGTTCCTATTCAATTCAGTTTTGAATAACTAGAAAAGGGTTGATATGCCGTAAAACGAAACAACCAAATCAAACGAAAAGGGATATTTTGATGTTCCTGTGTTTTGTTCCTATCAGGATTCGGTATTCAGTATGACATGAAATCACACAAATTTCTTTCAGTAATAAAGGAAAACAGCATACATTTTTGAAGCTATTAATTAACAAACACGACGATGTTCGACATTCACAGCAAGAACTCGTCTTCTTATCACAATTGCAGAGAACTTTTCTTTCTTATTTTGTGTGCCGAACATCAAACGGAATTTCCATGAACTACGTTTCTTTCTATCCAAGAGTTTCCCATTTGTGGAAAACGTTACCACATGATCGTTTTACTGCGTGCTACAGCATGGTCGTCTTCAAATACTTGTCATGAGCCGTCGTCATAAGTAATCAAATTTTATTAATTCCAAATTTTATTCACTTTCAATCGTCTCATGATATTCTTCATCATTTAACTGTCAACCTATCGATATCTTTAACCCTGCTTTTCGAGTGGCTTTTGGCCTTGATAATAGTGACTCGAGAGTAAATCAAATGATTCAAAGCTATTAAATAACCTGGAATGGCTTGATATGACGTAAATCAAACAAAATACTTATTTAAGAATATTAAGAATTTGAAGCTTACAATGTTTTAGCATAATTACATTAAATCTCGCGAAAAGGGTTGATATGCCGTAAAATAAAATAATTACACCGATTAAACTTTAATGCATGGCAAGCTTGATCTTTTAAATAGAGCACTATTTTCTTTTAGAAGTTCAAGATGTTTTTTTTTTAAATAGTGTTTTCTCATGCAAGGTGTTTGGAAAAGCGACGCCATTATTTCGGGATTATCTTCTATATGTTTATATAGGCCCGGGAGCGTTTGCTTTAAAAGCTATAGATACTTGAAACAAATACTTATCAAAA
Organism: Sepiola atlantica; assembly: GCA_963556195.1. NCBI lineage: Eukaryota > Metazoa > Mollusca > Cephalopoda > Sepiida > Sepiolidae > Sepiola > Sepiola atlantica. The sequence continues at coordinate 180,725,694 of OY744518.1, forward strand.
TTATTTATTGTAAATTTCTAACACGTACAATGTGTGTGATAATACACTGTAAGTTCTATGTCTGGCATAGATAAACACAATCCCTGTGACATTGTCACAGGTAAAATAAGTCTGGGCTTGGTGTTGCCACATATACCCCCAAAACCATGAAGAACAATTACACCTGGTGCTACCAAATGAGGCTGTCTGAAGATATCGGCTTCCTGACTTAAAATGCACCAAACATTGATGTTATTGAGTTTTTCCTTTCTCTTTGCAAACCTCAATTATGTTCTGTGTAGCTAAAAACAAAAACATGTTTTCCTCATCACAACAACCAAACCAAACACCATGAATAGATATTTGAAGATATAAAGAACTTGAGGCATGAAGACTTTTACGGTAATGACCTGATTTGGCATTAAATAACCCGAAACGGGTTGATATGCCGTAAAACCAAACAACCAAACCAAACATCATTTATAAGCATTTGAAGATATAAAGAACTTGAAGCATAAATAACTCTTTTATCAAAGTGACCGGATTCGGCATTAAATAACCCGAAAATGGTTGATATGCCGTAAAACGAAACAACCAAACAAAACCAAATCAAAAGTTACACCAAAAAATATAAAAGCAGTGGAGCTCAGAAGAAAGATTTGAACGTTATGACCGGCAGGTGATTATTTGATAGCCAACATAGGAGCCCGGTTGATATCTTACGAATATTGGCGCTTCTTATATTGTGTAACAGAATACAGCAGAATAAATAAAGGTAAATAAATATGATCAGCACAAACAAAAGACTATGCAGAGGTAGAAATGAACAACAAAGGTAATTAGACTAGTAATGGAGTGCTATTGCAAAAAGCAAATCTAAACAAAGAGGCTCATTTGCACATCTTCAAGACGACCGCATATAAATACAGCCATTGGGAGGTGACGGTGGTTAAGTGAATATCGACACGGACTGATGACCTTGATGTTCCAAGTTCGAATCCAGTCGGTTCCACAGTACCACTTTCACTAAGGGATGTTGGCAACCTTCTTGTGGTCCTTCCCGTAAGTATCCGATATCTTTCCAGAAAGATTTCTAACTAGAAAAACACCGGGGAAAATAATGCCAACACCAGAATCATCTGATTCACACGAAAGAAGAAGAATACAGCCATTAAAAAAAACGCTAAGATTACTTCACGAGACGAGTCAATGTCAAATCAATTTTCAATTGAATATTTAATTACTTACGAATTAGGGTGGTATATTTTATGATGTTTTTTTTTAATTTTAAATTTCGAGATATCACACCCTTCTCAAAAAGAGATCTCCATTCTAATTCGGAGAGTGTTTTCGCCTGCAAGCCAGAATTATGAGTAGTATGGGTTAGCAGTCTTACCAAAAAGAATCTATGAGAGCTCTTGGATTAGTAGATGTAGAACAGTTGAGGTAGCAGGGACATCTAAGGAAAACATTAAAGGAAGTAATAAAATGGATTTGAGAGTAAGAGGGATAAAAAAAAGACCGGGTCAGAGATAGTTAGTGTAGAAGTAAATTACAATATAATCCCAGAGTAACACCATCGATTTTCAAAATATCCAGTATACTGCAAGCTGCAATTTGATATTACTGTTTAAGGAATCCATCTGACCCAGCAGTAGTAATCGAATAGACGTATTAGCATTTTTATAAATATGATCAGTACAAACGAAAGACTACGTAGAGGAAGAAGTGGACACCAAAGGAAATTAGACCAGTAATGGAGTGCTATTTCAGAAGCAATTTCCAAACAAAAAAAACTCATTTACACATCTAACAAAACAGTAGTAATCGAATAGGTGTATTCACATTTTTATATCTATATGCAACACTTTGGATCTCACAATGTGTGTGTGTGTGTGTGTGTGTGTGTGTAATTAGGCAGCATTCCTTCTCTTATGCATGTTTGGTTGAACAGTGCTTCTGTTTATTTATTTTTTGATTCGATTTTTCGATTCGTCGTACGACCGATTTGGTATTGTCGTCCATGTTGGGATCTCATATTGCAGTATTCGTCTCCCCATAATGGAAGCGTTGTTTATTCAAGTAAATAAATCTGGTATCAACCATGCTCGTTATGAGGGGGCGAAGGTATGTTGAAGTGTTGTTGAAGTGGTATTGAAATGTTTTTTAAAGCGTCTTCTAAATAAATTCACCAATCTTTTAGTTTGCATACTCATTCATCCGCCTGAAGATGACCGACGTCGGTCGAAAACGTTCGCGAAAATATGGCGATTTTTTATACAACATGGACGACAATACCAAATCGGTCGTGCGACGAATCGAAAAAACGAATCAAAAAATAAATAAACAGAAGCTGGCGCTACTGTTTAACCAAACATGCATATATATATATATATATATATATATATATATATATATATATATATATATATATATATATATTTATATATTTACTAATATAAATACTGTGTTTCTACCATAGCTAAAGTATTGTTTTTTTGTGTTTAGTGTTACTAGCTCGCTTTTATTATTGTATGATTAAATAAATCAGTTAAATCATTTTTTTCGTTGAATATACCCGGCTAAAACGAAAGGGCCGACATTATATATGCGAGTGCGTTTTCGTTAAATGTCGCCAGTTGCAGCAATTATGAGTGTCCGACCATCACAAGTTTATCAGTGTTTTGCTGCAAGGTATAAAATCGTTCAGACAATGGTCGATAATATTTGAAGTATAATATGATTATGCGCTCGTCTGTTTTCCATTGGATTAAGGACTGGTTTTAGCTGTTTTGACCGGTTTCCGACACTTCAACGTAGCTGGTTTCTGGTAGGACGACTTTTTTGCCAACAGCAGTCAGTTTATTAAGGCCTCCTTACGGCCGGACCCATCCAGTCTTTCAAAACAAAAATAAACAAAACGTTATTTTCCTTGGCCGTATCATAGCAAGAGAAAGATTGAGACGAGTTTTGGCACCCAAACATTATTTTCTTACACACACACGAACACATAAGATAAGAGAATATTTGAATGCCTACTAGACATTACCCTCGAGTGTCTAAGGTCTCTCTGTACCAGAGTTTGTCAGGATAACCTGGCATGAGGATACTATCCCCTTACAAGTAAACCCTGACCAAATATACAAAATAACATAGTATTCGAAGCCCAAATAAGATTCCCTATGCATGGCTACACACTGACTAATACGACGAATGGTTCACTTTTCATAAAGTGATGTTGCCTCTAGTAACAGCACTAAGCTGGATACTCCACTAAACTAGATGAATTCTTGTCCTGGAATCCGGTAAGACCAAGACACCACTAGAAATGATAATATAGTTAAGTAATCAATTTGGCAGAGTATAATTAATATTCTTAACTTCTTTACTAACTTCAAGATGTAAAAGAGAACTTTAATGGAACATTCGGATATGTATGTATCTCATACAGAGATCGAGTGTTAGTACACGGAAGGAGCCCTTTGATTTCGGAGAACTTATTTACTGAAATAATTGAAAAATAAAAATGACTTATGTTCTTTGAAACAAATAAACATTATACCGTTGCACTAAGACGACACTGCGATTAGAACAGAAAACGTGTCAAGAATCTTACGTAGACTAATACTTTTTTTGCTTCCTTATATACTGTTACAAAAAGTCGTTCAGACACTAGACGGGTTTTTGCCATTTACATAATTCATTCTTTTTAAACTTCAATTAAATTAATATTTATAAATATACACTTATAGCTGCTATTATCAAATTTACATATGTATTTACATTATTTTCCGATAAGGTGATATCAATAAAAATTATTCATACAATTAATTAAACACATTTCATTAAGAAACCAGCGTGTGTTTAAAACCATACATTGAATGGCAACTACTGTTAAAATTGCAAAGTCATCCTTTCGGAAGTGACGTCATTTTGAGATGATTTTTGTTCATATTATAATTCTTTATTTTCATTACGTTGTTAAGACAAGGTGTTTTGTTGTAAATGAAAGTTAAGCAAGGCATATCTCAGCCATTAATAAATGAGTGACCATTTTGGAAAAATAAATTGCTGACTCATCCTTCCGGTCCTTCCGGAAGTAACGGCATTGTCAGAGGACTTTTTCACATTATCATTCTTTATTTTCATTACGTTGTTAAGACAAGGTGTTTTGTTGTAAATGAAAGTTAAGCAAGGCATATCTCAGCCATTAATAAATGGGTGACCATTTTGGAAAAATAAATTGCTGACTCATCCTTCTGGTCCTTCCGGTCCTTCCGGAAGTAACGGCATTGTCAGAGGACTTTTTTCACATTATCATTCTTTATTTTCATTACGTTCTTAAGACAAGGTGTTTTGTTGTAAATTGAAGTTAAGCGAGGCATATCCTAGCTATTAGTAAATGAGTGACCATTTTGGAAAAATAAATTTCTGACTCATCCTTCCGGTCCTTTCGGAAGTGACGTCATTGTGAGAGTTTTTTTTCACATTATCATTCTTTATTTTCATTACGTTGTTAAGACAAGGTGTTTTGTTGTAAATTGAAGTTAAGCAAAGCATATCCCAGCCATTAGTAAATGGGTGACCAGTTTGGAAAAATAAATTGCTGACTCATCTTTCCGGTGCTTCCGGAAGTGACGTCATTGTGAGAGTTTTTTCACATTATCATTCTTTATTTTCATTACGTTGTTAAGACAAGGTGTTTTGTTGTAAATTGAAGTTAAGCAAGGTATATCCCGGCCATTAGTAAACGGGTGACCATTTTGGAAGAATTAATTGCTGACTTATCCTTCCCGAAGTTACGTCATTGTGAGATGATTTTTTCACATTATCCTTCTTTATTTTCATTACGTTGTTAAGACAAGGTGTTTTGTTGTAAATTGAAGTTAAGCAAGGTTTAGCCCGGCCATTAGTAAACGGGTGACCATTTTGGAAGAATTAATTGCTGACTCATCCTTCCGGTCCATCCGAAAGTGACGTCATTGTGAGAGGATTTTTTTCACATCATCATTCTTTATTTTCATTACGTTGTTAAGACAAGGTGTTTTGTTGTAAATTGAAGATAAGCAATACATATTCCGGTCATTAGTAAACGGGTGACCATTTTGGAAGAATTAGTTGCTGACTCATCTTCCGGAAGTGACATCATTGTGAGAGGATTTTTCACATATCATACTTTATTTTCATTACGTTGTTAAGACAAGGTGTTGTTTTTAAATTGAAATTAAGCAACAAATATCTCGACCATTACTAAATGGGTAACAATTTTGGAAGAATAACAAAACTGGTTCTTTGATATGACGTAGGCGCCTTCAATAGCATATTTAAACATTAGTTCTTAGATATGACCGAGGCGCCTCCTATTTTTTCCTTTTTTTAACTATGTATCGGGGAGGGTAAAAAAAATTAAATTTTTTTGTTTTTTTCTTTAACTAAACATATTCTGATGTATGGGGGAAGGTAAAACAAAATTGGGGGGGGGGTAATTCTTTTTTCTTTTTTTAACTTAAAATACTACTATGTATAGGAGAGGGTCAAAAAAAATTTGGGGGGAGGGTAAACATTTTTTTTTTCTTCTTTTAACTGAAAATATTACTATGTATGGGGAAGGGTGAAAAAAATTAGGGGAGTGTCAAAAAATTTTTTTTTTTTTTTAATTAAAAATATTTCTATTTATGGGTGAGGGTAAAAAGAATTGGGGTCGGGTCGAAATTTTTTTTTCTTTATTTTTAACTAAAAATATTCTTGGTCGGAGACAAAGAAAATCAATGTCTAACCACCCAAGAAATATGACTGGGGGTCCATCGGTTTACGGGTGAGCTTTCATTTCTGACGCGGCAGCCTATGCGACTGGAGGGAGCATATATTTGCTAGTACAAATAATAAAAAATAATAATAATAAAATATTAATAGTACTAATAATCATAATGATAATAATAATAATGAAATGATAATAATAATAATAATAATAATAATAATAATAATAAAAATTAAATAATAATAATAAAACAATAATAAAAATAATAATTATAATAATTATAATAATTATAACAATCATAAAATAATAATAAGAAAATAATAATAAGAAGAAAAATAATGATAAATTAATAATACTAATAATAATCATAATAATTATAATAATAAACAAATAGTAATAATAATAATACAATAATGATAAAATAATAATAATAATAATAAAATAATTATAAAATAATAATAATAATAATAAAATAATAATAATTATAATAATAATAATAATAATAATAATAATAATAATAATAATAATAATAATAATAATAATAATAATAATAGTGATGATTAAGAAGAACACCAAACTGTAGGGAATCATGTATAGCAACTGTAAATGGGGCAGCTTCAATCCTAACATGACACCTCATATGCAAATGTACTTCATAAAGAAATCAAGTTTTAGCCCACGGCCACCGAGAGTTACTACAGGCCTGCTTGCTAGAAAATGACGTCACTGTATTGCGTGTCAAACAATGGCCGTCGTAATAACAATAAGAAGGTATTTCGACTTCTCCATTCACTAAATAATCCATCAAAATTCAGGAAATCAACCAATTTTATTGAAATTTTCAGTATTCATTAATTAATGATCATGTAATATAATGAATCCATTACTGTATTATAAAGCTTGGTGCAAATGTATTATTTCCTGTAAACAAAAACAGTTATCCAAAATATCAAAACATTTCGACTTCTCCATTCACTAAATAATCCATCAAAATTCAGGAAATCAAACAATTTTAATGAAATTTTCAGTATTTATTAATTAATGATCACGGAATATAATGAATCCATTACTTTATTATAAAACTTGGTGCAAATGTATTATTTCTTGTAAACAAAAAACACCTTTACTAAAGTTATCCAAAATATCAAAACATGTTGACCATACGATATTCTCAATATTTAAAACAACGCACTAGAAAACTTTAAAAATTGCATGTAAAAAAGAAAAGAAAGGAACACGATTCGATTTATCCTGAAACTGATCTTTATTCAATATAAATTTAAATAAAATAATAATTCACGATCAAATACTGCAAAAAACTGAATTATGAATTTCGGGAACAAACAATTAAATAAACTAATTAAAAACAAACTATGAATAATGTTAAAAATGTAAACAAACAATAATAAAAACAAACGGTAAGTTAGTTTTAAAAATGAAAACAAACGATAAATTAAAAAATAAAACAAAATAAATTCAAACAAATAATGTAAATACAAACAAAGTTACTAGTGCAGAAATATTTTTAGTGCAGAATTTTTATTTTTTTTTAGTCAAACTTATAGAAAATATTTAGTAGAATGTTTCTAATTTTCTTTTTCTGTTTAGCTTTTTCTTACTGATGTGATCATTTTTCATATCACAAAACTTGTTCAGTATAGAATTGGAGGAATCATTCTTTCTATTTTTTCAATATTGTGACTCTCATCACTAGACTCAACATGAAAAAGAAGATTAGCATTTTTTTAATGAAAATAAAGGTCTGTATATGTTTAAAAAAATATTAATTATTCCGTATATATTACGAAAAATGCCCGTGTTAATTAAATCATACCTCGAAGAAAAATTAATTTTGTTAATTAACGATATCATCATTGAATAAAGCATTGTTTAATCAATATTTTCGCAAAAAATATAATTTCATGATATATTTCATGTGATTTACTATTTATTTAAATAATATTGTTCCAAATTGTTTGAAATGCTGTAAATGAAACTATTTTTTAAAATTCTTAGTGAAAATGTATTATTTTTTCTAAACAAAATACACCATTACTAAAGGTATATTTTTATATATAAAAAAAATCCATGAATATTTTTTTAATGAAAATAAAGATCTGTATATGTTTAAAATAATTTTTTTTAACTATTTCGTATATATTACGAAAATGCTCGTGTTAATAAAAACATTAATTTTGTTAATTAACGATATTATCATTGAATAAAGCATTGTTTAATCAATATTTTTTGTGTGAAAATATTGATTAAATATGTCGTTATTATTTCATTTATTTAATCTACAAAAGTACAGAGTAAAGATAAAATATACTACACTTAAGACATCGAAAAAAGTAATAAAAAAATGGAACACTACTTTTTTATCAAATAATGAATAAGTAATTCAGACTTTTGATTTTTTATATAATTAAAAAAAAAATCAAACTTACTACACAATATTTAGTCGGTGTAAACATATCTCACTTATTACGGCAAATATGGATACACGTAATAACGTGTATCCATATTTGCCGTAATTCTTTCTCTTTTGGAAATCCAAACACATGCAGTAGGCATTTTAACTTCGTGAATTGTGAAATGAAATTTAAAAAGCCGCAAAATTAGGTTAACCAACCACAATGACGTCAGAGGGGGCAATAAGTTAGTTGCTTGGCCTTTTCAACTCTCGGTGGCCATGGTTAGCCCCATGAAGCGGCCCGAGATCTTTGAGAACTAACTGAGCTAAAACGAAAAGAGGAAGACAGAATATTTTGAACTCGAAAGAGTATTAATAAGATGCGTCCATTTTTTCTGCGAGTTTAACGATGAAAATACTATGTACAAAAATAAGCGGGACAGACGGACAGAGGTTCTAATAGAGATAAGTTAACGCATCTATAAATGCTATTACAAAACGGAAGCGTAAAGGAGGTACGGACAGACAGAGCCTCTTCTTATAGACATGTGTGAACATATCCAAAAATGCTATTTAAAACTTAAGCGTGACAGACAGACGAACAGAAGTTCGTAGAGAAATATATGAACATATTTAAAAATTCTATTAACAAACATAAGCGTGACAGACAGACAGTCGGACAGAGGCTCTTATAGACATATACGAACATATCTAAAAAGGCTATTATCAGATTCAAGCGTGACGGACGGAGAGAGCCTTTTATAGACATGCTGTAGTCTGCAGGGAAGCAGTTATGTGATAATGTGTTCTACAGATTAGAAGTTCTTGGAAATAAACTCTGTTCCTGGAAATTCCGTTTGGTTTTAGGTACAGAAAGGAAGAACGGAAATGTCTTAGTAATGGTTGTAGAAGAGGAGTTCTTGCTGTAAATATTTTACAGAGAGTAACCAGATATTGGAGATCAGGCGAGCACCTTCCATGGAAAAAGATTCCGAGTATTTTAAATATTTAATAAGTCTTCTATGTGCTCTATAAGCAACGAACGAAAAATCGGTTGTTGGTTTGTATTATGATTCAAAAATGGTATATTGGGGTGTATAACATTCTTTATATATATATACATTTATTTTGTTTACACATCTGAGCACTGTGGAACCAACGATGGACAAAAAAAAAATCACGTCTTCCCTACTTGAAGTATCGCCAGAAAACCTCCGTCTGAAAGTCACGTGGTTTCGCTGACTTTCCTTCTGGGGTCACATCTTACCCTTAAGGTGTCACTCATTCAAACAACGGCCATCGTTATGTAAAACTAGTTGGTTTGATATTTTATTTTTGTTAGAGCGAATACTTCCACTCCATCGTGCGTTATGTGAATGCAATTTGCAAATAGGACAAATTAATTGCTAAATGTTACAAGTAGTCTAATGCAAATTAATCAGCATTTAGTCTGTCTGAACAAATTATTGCGCTCGTAATAGACTTTCTGGCGGGGAAGGTTGGGGCAGGAGATGGGGTGATGGGAGCTGGGGGCTCAGGGCGGTGCGTGTGGTGTGGGTCCCGGCGGTGTGCTTGATTGTTGCGGTGGACTAATCCTCTTCTGGTGTATTGATCTATCGACGAATATTAGTCAGTCACCAATTTACAAATACGGAAAGAAATAGAGAATGGATGGAGGGAGGGATAACGAGACATATAGATGAAGAAAGATAACAAAAAAGATTAAAAAATAAAAAAAGAGATAAAAGAGGTTGTAAAGACCGAAAACAGAAGAATAAATAAGAGACACAAAGAGAGACTATATAGAGATTTAAGAAAGAAAGAGAGAGACAGAGAGAGAGAGAGAGAGAGAGACAGAGAAAGAGAGAGAGAGAGAGAGAGGGGGGGGGCTCGTTAAAAGAGGAAATGAAAAGAAAGTTGGAGAGATGGACAGAGAGAGAGAGAGAGATATAGGGACATAGAGAGGGGGACGGTGTATAAATCGGAAGCTATATGGAAACAATACGAGAGAGAGAGAGTAAAGTGCGATTAAAGTGAAAGAAAAAAGAAAAAGAGAGATAGGAGAGAGTGAGTAAGATAGAAAAAGTTATTAGAAAGAAAGAGAGAGAGAGAGAGAGAGAGAGGGAGAGAGAGAGAGTAAAACAGAGAAACAGAGAAAGGGAAAGTGTGAGAATTAAGAGAAATATAAAAGAAAAAAGAAAGCGATAAATGAGAGGGCGGAGAAGAAAGATGTAAAGTAAATAAAAGGGAGACAAGTTAGAGAGTGAGATAGTGGTGTGAACATTGGAAACTACATAGCAAAGAATAAAAGAGAGAGAGACAGAGGGGGGAAAGAGAGGGAGAGATAAAAGAGATGATATAAACATCGGATATAGAGACGCTATATATATATATATATATATATATATATATATATATATATATATATATATATATATATACCTTGAATTCTAATACAATTTGATTGACACCTTATTTTATTACTTCATTCTATATTATAATATATATATATATATATATATATATATATATATATATATAAATATATATATATATATATATATATATATAAATATATATATATATATAAATATATATATATATATATATATATATATATATATATGAGAGAGAGAGAAAGTAGGAAAGTAGAAAGTAGACATTGGGCTTACTTTCGGCAGCCTCGCAATTCTCGATTCCCTTATTTTGTCCTTTAGTCCTCACATTCCATGAGCGATTCTTCTGACAAAGAGGGAAGAATTGCTGTTTTCTGAGTTAGAATCTGTTGGGTAGTTTTCACCTTAAAGTAGTATTTTTTTTAGCTTTTTATATATATATATATATATATATGTGTGTACGTTTTACTATATACCACGGAATTTTCGCGTTTTTAAATTTTTCTAAGTAATTCCCTTAAATGTTGTTAAACTAACAATATATCATACAAAATTTAAAACACCATTAACTTAACTCTAAGCAAAACTAACGTAATATATAAATTAACACGCCCGTTTGATGAATGCTTTCTTAACAACAAAACATTTACAGTACCTATAGTGGCCACACAACAATAACTCTCTCCAGACGTCTTACATATCATTTATCCGACACCAGTGCCATTCAACGCCACATTATTTCACACAAATCGGCCGAGATACGAAAAATGCTAACCACTAACACTAAAATCATACATAAAAAATAATTGCATACATCGACTAAACATACTAGAAGCAACATTTATATAAAAAAAGAAACAACCCATTATTAATAAAATAGCTTTTCTTACCGGTACTAATATATTAAACGTATTCCATAAAGAAAAATAATAAATAAATAAATGTAAATAAACAAAAAATAAATAAAATAATACAACTAAACCAAATTAATTCATACATAAATACAAAAATAAACAATAGACTCGACCCCACCTTTTCTTTTCCTTTTCTTTTCCCTTTTTTACTGGCAAAAGTATCAAGAAAATTATAAAAACCACAAGACACAAGAGACAACAAGAAGCCTCTTATGAAAAGGAAGACAAAAAACTATTCCTGATGACGACCAAAGTGATCAAAAGCGCTACAGATGGCTGAAATAAGAACCCTTGGAGCCATATCACACCAGCTACCACCAGAGACCCGAAAGCTTGCTCGCCGCGTCGAGAAAATTACTAAAAACACTAAAAAAAATTAGAAAACGCAAAAATTCCGTAGTATTTAACCAAATATGATCTGAGGTTAAGATCGGATTCTAACTCTGCCTGATGAGATCTCAGTTTATAATAACTGTTGATCGATAACATCGACATGCCAGTGTCGCAGATTTTGTACATGTCTGTGTAAATAAAAATAATCATATATAAAGCTCTATTTGATATTGAGCACTTTTTATTAACCCGGTTGAAATTCTTTGGATTACTACTCTGTGGATGTTTTACCTGGATTATTATCATTATATATATATATATATATATATATATATATATATATATATATATATATATATATATATATATATATATATTCAGTCTCTATCAAGCTTTTATTATTTTCCATCTCTGGTTTCCGATGTTTTCTTCCCGCCTCTCTCTCCCTTTGTGACGTCATCAAGTGTTCACGGAGACAAATATATAGATTTTTCCTTCTCTGATTCTCACTCTCTTTTTGTCTGTCTGTCTGTCTGTCTGTCTCCATATATATATATATATATATATATATATATATATATATATATATATATATATATATATATATATATGCTTGTGTGTTTGAGAGGAAAAAAAGCATGATCCGGTCTACACAGTCAGCTGGAAACAAACCGTTCACAAATCAATAATATCGATTTGTATAATAACGTTGGCTTAAAAAAGCAAAAACCGAAAAGCAATAAAGAAATTCAATAGAAAAATAAGATAAAATGTGAACAAACAAATTAGGGTGAGCGAATAAAGATAAGATTTAAAAATATAATGATAGAAAAAGGTAAGTAAAAGAGTAGAAGACGCCCTCTACTGGCGTACAGTTGAAACGCAAGTTTATACTCATTGAAGAAAGAAGAGAAACAGATTGATCCGTCGACTATTGTTGGCCTTCTCTCTCGAAGGATAATAATGGATAACCTCTGAAAGGTTGCCTCCGAGATAAGGTGTGTTTATAGTGAAGCAAGTGTTACGTAAATCCAACCGCACATCTCTTGAACCAGCAGTGCTTATGTCTTGTGGGAGAAAAGAGAAAACGCAGTGTTTATTTCCCGTCTCATCATGAGATCTATTTTAATGTGGAAGAAAACTCAGCTCCCTTCAAGAGGGATTTGGGACAAAAATAAAAATTGTATAGTCTGTAACGAGATTACCCCTGGGAGTAAGGTAGGTAGTGGTGATTATAAATGTCACGGAAAATGCGCTGGACAGGATTAAGATAAGTTTGGAATTACTTAAGAATGCAGTGGTGGAATTCGGATATTTTATGGCAATATTGTAAGTTGTGGGTTTATTTAAAAAAATAAACCAAAGTCATTTGTGGGTTAGTTGATGTATGCATAAAAACAAACAGATAAGTACTTTTTGTGGAATAAAAAAGCGCGAGAGCGGATTTTGTGACTGGTTATCAAGGACGTCTTCAGCGCTTGTTCTCATTGGGGGGTCGGATCCCCCTACGGTACATAAAATAGAAGAGCGTGAGAAAACATGATAACATCAAATAAAGTAAACGATTAAAATTCCTTTTGTGTTTTTCGAGTTTTCAATTGTAAAGCAACTTGTGGGGGTAAGATGCTTCCAGAAATGCTAAGATAATTCCACAACGGAAGTACAAGTGGTTCATTTTGGTGTTATGTAACGTGACCTAGCAAATAATTGTGGGGTCCACACGTTACAAGTCGAGGAGAAACTCTTCTTGTCCGACTGAGGATATATACTACACTTTGATCCCAACCTGAAGGTCCAGAAGTGTCTGATTAAAGGGTAAAAAATGCAGTTGGTATGCATTGGAAAGTTTCGATATTTTGACATTGATTTCTCTCGATAAATCAGTTACTTACAAGAGGGACCACGTGAAAGTTACCAACATCTCTAATAAAAGTGGTGCTATAGACTCGAGAGGACTCGAACACGACACGCCGAGTCGTCAATCAGCGGCAGTATCCAATTAACTATCGCCATCTCTTATGGCAAGGAGAAATGCAAAAGGGTGGATGCTGAGATAAACGAAAAAAGGTTGGTGTTATTTCGAAGTTTTCCTTTCCCTGATCAATATTGCTCTACCAAGGCTTTGGTGTTGACTCTACTCTATTACTGCACCCGTACGGAAACGGAATTTGAATTTATTTCACACTCACTTTTTAACATGTTGCCACTTAGTATTCCGAAACGGTAATCAAATTAAGTACTGGCCAGGTACAGCGTGGGTTAACTTCGATGAAAGAAGAAAGAAGAAATAGAAAAAAGTGAGCATGAATATCTATAATATAAATATGATGTCTCAGTACTTCTATCTGTCTGTCCGGGGTGGAATTAAAAAAAGGTCTATTTCAAGATCAAACAACTTTTCTTGAATAAAGTTTGACGAGAAATCCCACAATAGTATTAACTGATGTGTACACTTTAATAAATTGTTCTAATATTATTTCATACTAATGGTTCACCATTTAGCAAGGCCAAAAGTCATTGGAGGATAAAGGTTAGTGAGATTTTCAATTGGATGACGGAACAGTTCTAAAAAGGGATTCATAACCATGATTAATTCACAGGACGACATGACAGTTATTTATTGACATTGGACTTGAAAACGACCATGCTGTAGCTTGTAGGGAAGCATTCTCGTGGTAACGTGTTACAAAGGTGGGAAGTTCTTGGATATAAACTCTGTTAATGGAAGTTCCGCTTGATCTTAGATACATAGAATAATGAAAGGGAATTCTTTGCAGTGTTGGTAGCAATACGGTTTTTGCTGAGAAGGTTTTACAAGGAGGGACAGGAGCTTAAAGCTCAGTCGAGCACCTACCATGATAGAAAGATAGTTTCAATTTAACAGAAAAAATACATACAATTATATAGATTCCAAAAATGAAACAAATGGTGTCCATTTTAAGACGATAAGTGGCAGCTACCTCCAAACAATTATTACTTATTTTTTTATACCAATGAGTTCACCACTTACCAAAGCCAAAAGCAACTCGAGGATAAGGATTAGTGAGATTTTCAGTCGGATGATGAGACAACAATATGAAACGATTAAAAACTGTGATTAATTAACAGGACGAATCGACATATATATATATATATATATATATATATATATATATATATATATATATATATATATATATATATATATTGGGATGACGCAGGGTAACTCCAAACAAAGATTATACGCACACAGAAACTTCTTCAGATACAAAACAAGGCAAATACGACACTCGCGACCCGAATATGGCAACTTAAAGAAGAAAATACACCCTTCACCATCAAATGGAAAGTAATTGAGAGAAAACCATCCTTCTCTCCAGCCATAAACAGATGTCCTCTATGTG
The DNA here is from genome assembly GCA_963556195.1 of Sepiola atlantica. Classification (NCBI taxonomy): domain Eukaryota; kingdom Metazoa; phylum Mollusca; class Cephalopoda; order Sepiida; family Sepiolidae; genus Sepiola; species Sepiola atlantica. The sequence goes on from OY744518.1 coordinate 180,740,870, forward strand.
ACGCTGAAAAATACCACATTTCAAGGGCAATCATTTATCCGAATACAGCCTGTTTGAATATCCGCGATGAAATTTTTAAGGGATGTACCCACAAGAGACAAGCACTACTCATAAACTGGACTGACCGATTCACATAAGCCGAGCTACCCCCTCTGATTCCCATCATTACTAATTTAAACAAATTAAAAAATACGAACAAACACCTTATCAACATATCCACACTAATTTTCAAGAGAAAAAACGTCGACTTTCACAAAATATTTATCTAGTCATTATAAAGATAATACTCCAATTTCACAATTTATTTATCAGTTATTAGACTAATCTAACAAATCCATTTAAACGACCTAAAACCATTTATAATTCCAACAGAGTTACCTCCCTTAAATCCAGAGATTTCTTTATTAATTCAAATCACTTCGTGTTGTCTTAAGAACTTAAACACGATATTAATTAACGGTTTTCCCTTTAACCTCTTTTTTTTCCCTCTCCCTTTTCTCCCTCCTTTTAGAACGCACATCTTCAACCCCCAAAACAGTAACGGCCAATGATACAAATTCATAAAATTGGCTCACGGGAATTACATAGAAACTTTTTTATTTTTCATTTTTTATTTTTTATTTTTTATTTTTTATTTTTTATTTTTTATTTTTATTTTTATTTTAATTTTTATTTTTAAATTTTATTTTTAATTTTAATTTTATTTTTATTTTTATTCTTATTTTATTTTTATCCTCTTTAATTTTATATTCTTAATCTACCCAAAATCTCCTCCGGTTTAAATCTCAACCGTTTCTTTACACTAAATTTAAATTCAAACAAACATACACAACACGCTGAGCAAATAACGCGTCCCAACGAGAGTGTCACGTGACTTCACATTTCCAAAACAGATGACGACAGAAGCTGAAAAGAGCCGGATGGCTAAGACTTTCCGTGCTTGAAACCAACGGTACGAATGTTGTACTAATTTTTCTGTACCAATACATATATATATATATATATATATATATATATATATATATATATATATATATATATATATATATATATATATTTGTTGACATTCGACTTGAAAACGACTATGTTGTAGTCTGTAGGAAATCATTTCCGCGATAACATGCTCCACATGTGAGAAGGTCTTCAGAAGAAACCATATTCATAGAAGTTCCATTTTATTATACGTACACAGAGGAAAAAAGAGAGTTCGTCACAGTGTTGGAAATAAGATGAGTTTTTTTTTGCTAAGAAAGTCTTACAAAGGGAGTGCAGAATTTGAAGTTTATCCGAGAACCTACCATGGAAATACCGATAGAGTAGGGAAAGACAAGCAACGTCTCTTATTTAAGAAAGGGTCTGCAGGAAATAGAAGAGATTATCTCCCACTAGATTGTGAAGTCGATTTTGTACTTTCTCAAGACCTGAAAAAGAGCTCTGAGCCCTCTCCTATATGTGGTAGCAGTACTCTATCTTGAGCCAAATCTGACTCTTATACGCTTAAACATATTTTTAAATAGAAATCGCTCCAGACAAGACATGAAGCCATTTGATGTAAGGAGACAAAAAATACTACTTCAAGGTCAAAACTAGCCAACGATAACTGTCAGGTGGATAGATTCCGACCAAGAAAACAGCAATTCTTCCCCCTTCGTGAGAAACACCGCTCATCGAATGTGATTACTACAGGACAACATAAGGGAAGCGAGAGTTACAAGGCTGCCGAAAGTAAACCCAAGGTCCACTTTCTATTCTCCTACGAAAGATTGCACCAAGAGCAAGGTACTTTCTGTAGCGGTAGCATGATACAACCATTTTATCAACAGATGTATGTAAGTCTTCCATTTAAGGTTTGAGGTAGAGGTAATTTCTAGGAGTTTGTCATGGAGAGAGCCATTCATTTCAACTGAGGCAAAGCAAGGATTTGAGCGACTGAAGATGAAAAAAGAAAAATGCGTTGCAAGAGTTAAGACTCGGTCATAATGCTTTCCAAACAACCGGCAATATCAAGGGAGCACGGGGAGGAAGTCCCACACGTGATCCAACAGTATGAAGGTGGTTTCACCGTTCGAGGATGAAGAAAGTAGAAATATATAAATGATTATAAAACAACTAGTAAATATATGCTCCCTCCGGTCCCATATTTTTGCTAGTTGTTTTATTTAATTGCTCAGTAAAATGTATCTGTTTGTTTTTTACAACAAAAAAAAGAAAGAAAATCACCCCATCCTTTATTTTAATAAATAGAACACAGAATAATAAAAAATAGTTTGGAAACAAAATTTACTCTTTACGGCATAAAATGTAAAACAAAAAATCCTAAACTTACTAAAAGTCGTAAAAAGATTATAGTATTTGAAGTTTTTCTAATCGAATAAAAGGTGTATCTAAAATAAAATCAACAATTTAAAAAAATACAGTTATTTAATTGCTCAGTAAAATGTGTTTGGTTTTTCTTACAAAAAAATAGTAAATTTTTAACTAATAATCTTTTAAATTAAATGATTTGATTCAATAAATTTGTGCTTTAAAACATAATTTCTAATAATAGTAAAAAAAAAACTTAAACGTTTTAATAAAAAAATCAAAGTAAATATTTTTGTAGCGACTCATACGAAAAATTTCAGAGAATCTGTTGTTTACATGTTATTAATCAAATCACGCGCCCTTTCTCTTTTACTCTTTCTTGAAATAGAACTTTCTGTGCGTTCGAAGTAGAACATTATACTTAATAATCAGAGGGCGGGTAAGACATATACTACATTACCCACCCCTAAAAAAAGAAGGATGTATTGCCTGGGAGGATTGTATAATGACAACAGAACAGATACTACACTACCTACCGCTTGAAAAAAGAAAAGGAAAATCAGGCAATCCCTATAGGTGGGAGGGAGCAGCTGTCCCAAATATAACCACTTCTTTCACGGTTAAAAAAAATTATCAGCTTATCTGCTACTTGTCATTCGACTTCCTGTCTGTGATGTCATATCCTGATTCTAATCTTTAAACTTCTAATGGAATTTTCTGTATTTTTTGTGTTTTTCTAACTCTATGTGGAAAATGCCGTTTTTGACTTATTCGCCACGTATCACAAGCGACTTCCTGTCTGTGATGTAATATCCTGTTACGTTGTTCTAATTGTAAACTTTAAACTTATAATAGAATTTTCCACATTCTTACTTGATTTTAACCTTACGTGGAAAATATCGTTCCTCACCTTATTTTTACACACACACACTTAGGGTTATTTTCTTTCTTCGTGTTGTACTTTTTATTTCATTGATCAGAAGGAGACTTATTTCATTTAGTCACAGTCTCTCCCATATGAACTTCTATCAGTTTTGCTGGGTTCCCACGAAGCTCACAACGGGTCTCCCCCTTCTACATCCTCACCAGCAGCATCACCACTTAAAGACCTCACCATTGTAAGCGCGGTGACAACGATTGTAGTGTTAGAGCTACACAACTAACATGGATCTGCTGAACATCTAAGAGGAGTCAGTATCAGGATACGTCATCATCTGGTCGTCTCTCCGTCTGCATTTGGCAAAGACGTGTCAAGCGAAGGGCTGCAAAACAATGGAGCGAAAGTGGCAACGTTGCTTCTGTGCCATTCCTTTGTGTGTTCTAGACAAAACTTTCCCCGACTTCGCATGCCACAGTCGCGCCTTGCTGTTCTTGGTGTCGAACGTTAAACAACTGCAATGGGGCAGGTTACCAAATAGCTGCAATCAACGAGGAGGACTTCATGCAGACCAGACAATCCTGAGGCACGATTTTCGGGCGCTCTATGCAGAAATCCGACTCGCTAAACAAAGAAACAAGAAAACCATCAACATCATCGGGTCTATCGTATAGAAGAAAACACTCAGAGGTAGCCTCCACGCTTCTCTCATTATTGCTACCCTACTAGTGATACATTGATGTAGTAAGTCGGTTGTGTAAAATTAATAATATAAACGGCATTTTTCCACCTCAGGATAGAATGAGGATAAAAGTGAAAATTTCCATTAGCAACAGAAAAGTTTAGAATTTAGAATACATGTCAGAATATTGCGTCACAGAAAGAAAGTCGACAGGTACACGTAGTCGATAAGCTGATAAAATCTTACTCATTTTTCTGGACTGTGAGGGATAACGGTCTTGATTGGGTTACATTCTCGCTATGACAAATGAGTCGAAACACTTAGTTTAGTTGGTTGGTTAGTTGGTGGGTTTTCATAGCATCACAACCATTGTTTGGTCATTTTATGTCAACACCGTATATTTATATGTATACGTATAATTTATACTGGAGAAGAAAAAAAATTAAAAACCCAAAGCATTGTTCAATGCAATTTATTTTGTGCTGTCATTTCATTTTTAATAATTTTTGCAACCGCTGTTATTTAGACGGAGTGACTGCAACAATGAGAAAGAGAGAAATAAACAGAGATACGTACTATCCACTGAGCAATAACTTACAACGTGTCAACGGATACAATTTGCTAAAAGGCAGCCACAAAACTTACTAACAGGCATGAATGGATAAGTTCAATCTAAAGACTAGGTAGTATACAAAAAAGCAAACTTTCATCCGACTTTAAGATATGAAGGCGGTTAAGGTTTGGTAGTTTGGTAGTTTTGTTTTACGGCATATCAACCCTTTTGGGTTATTTAATGCCGAATCTGGTCATTATAGTAAAAGTTTTTATGCTTCAAGTTCTTTATATCTTCAAATGTTTAATCATCGTTTTTGGTTTGGTAGTTTTGTTTTACGGCATATCAACCCTTTTTGGGTTATTTAATGCCGAATCTGGTCATTATAGTAAAAGATTTATGCTTCAAGTTCTAAAAATAAAATAAAAAAGGGGAGGGAGAAAGGGAGAGGGGCTGTTGTTTTTGGTTTTGGTTTTGTAGAACATAATTAAGTTTTACAAAAAAAAAAAACAAAAAAAAACGTCAATGTAGGTGAATTTCGTCTCAGGGAGCCACAGGGCAGCCTGATCTGGTATCACCAGTGAAGGCGGTTAAGCCAAGTTCATAGTGACATATTCTCAGAAATACTGCAGGTATCAACTCAGCTCAATGTTTTAACTTTTAGGTCAAACAGAGCTATTATATAGTCAATTGGAATATACAAAATTATGACATATTATTTATATCAGTTCAAAGTATCCAACAACAGCGATATTTTTGATGTACGATTGTTTTTTAAGGCCAACGGATTTTTTTTTATGTACTTGGGAATAATAATGTTAATGTTTTTATGATGTTAATTCATCGGTACTGAAGAAGTGACAAATAGGAGTTTAATTTTAAAAGTCCGTTCGGCTTAGAAACGACCGTACGCAAAAAATATTGTTGATGTGGGATTTTTGGAACTGATATAAATAATATGTCATAATTTTGTCATTACTAACAGGTAGATAATAATGGTGTTGGCAGACAGAGAGACAAATAAACAGCTTACAGAAAAACAAGTTTCTAACAGTCAGATAAATAAGTTGCGAACAAATAAACAGATCAGTTGCTAACAACATACGGACTAGTATATTTCTTCTATTTAGACAACACTTTGTTAACAGACAATCATTTTTATGCAGAAAAACAAGGTAATAATCAACACAAGTTGCCTAAACAATGACACACGCTTTGCTAACAGCCAGACACTATATGCTAAACGATAGAACAATAAGTTGCTAACAGGCCGATATACAAGTTTCTAACAAACAGATAAATTTCGAACAGGAACGCAAACAATTTGTTAGCAGACATACGCTAAAAGTCGGACAAACTAGCTGCTAGCAGTTAGGTAGAGCAATTAGTAAAAGAAAGAGAAATTGCTAACAAACAGATAGGCAACTCAGAAAAGCAACTTGCTAAGAGACATACAGACACGGTGATAACAGACGCTTAAAAACTAACAGATATACGTTGCTATTTGTCAGATAAACATTGTGCTGGCAGAGAAAAAAATTGCGAGCAATCTAACAAACAAGTCGATAACAATCTGAAAAACAAATACCAAACAGACAGATAAGTTGTTAACAGGAAGATATAAGAAACAAGTTGCTAACACACTGGCAAATAGGTAGCTAACAGTCAGCCAGACAAGTTGTTGACAATCAGATCATCAAGTTTCTCACAAATAAATTTACTAACAGATAAAAAAGTAGCTAAAAGTCAGCCAGACAAGTTGTTGACAATCAGATCATCAAGTTTCTCACAAATAAATTTACTAACAGATAAAAAAGTAGCTAAAAGTCAGCCAGACAAGTTGTTGACAATCAGATCATCAAGTTTCTCACAAATAAATTTACTAACAGATAAAAAAGTAGCTAAAAGTCAGCCAGACAAGTTGTTAACAATCAGATCAGCAAGTTTCTCACAAATAAATTTACTAACAGACAAAAAAGTAGCTAACAGTCAGCCAGACAAGTTGTTAACAATCAGATCAACATGTTTCTCACAAATAAATTTACTAGCAGACAAAAAGTAGCTAACAGTCAACCAGACAAGTTGTTAACAATCAGATCAGCAAGTTTCTCACAAATAAATTTACTAACAGACAAAAAAGTAGCTAACATTAAGCCAGACAAGTTGTTAACAATCAGATCAACAAGTTTCTCACAAATAAATTTACTAACAGACAAAAAAGTAGCTAACATTCAGACAGACAAGTTGTTAACAATCAGATCAGCAAGTTTCTCACAAATAAATTTACTAACAGACAAAAAAGTAGCTAACATTAAGCCAGACAAGTTGTTAACAATCAGATCAACAAGTTTCTCACAAATAAATTTACAAACAGACAAAAGAGTAGCTAACATTCAGACAGATAAGTTGTTAACAATCAGATCAGCAAGTTTCTCACAAATAAATTTACTAACAGACAAAAAAGTAGCTAACATTCAGACAGACAAGTTGTTAACAATCAGATCAGCGAGTTTCTCACAAATAAATTTACTAACAGATAAAAACGTAGCTAACAGTCAGCCAGACAAGTTGTTAACAATCAGACTATCAAGTTTCTCACAAATAAATTTACTAACAGACAAAACAGTAGCTAACATTCAGCTAGACAAGTTGCTGACATTTACAGAGACAAGTTGCTAACTGTCGGATAAACACATTCGTTACAGATAAACAAGTTCTTTATCGATCGTTTTTGATTGGTTTGAAGTATATTTTTAGCTCCGGTATCTTCTAACTTATTAAAAGGCTTAATTGGGTCCAAGTACTCTACTAATTATTTTTTTACACTTAGTTCACCACTTATGAAGGCCAAAAGCCACACGGGGATAAGGGTTAATCAGACGGAATGATTATAAGCCGAAAGGATACTATGGGAGTACTAACATTGATCAATGGTATGAACTGCGTTTGATTACTCATGGGGCAGTATAGGACAAGAATATTTTGATGTTGGATTTAAAGACGACCAAGTTGTAATCAAAAGGGAAGCATTACCGCGGTAATGTGTTCCACGGGCGAAAGACACTAGCAAAGAAGCTCTGCCCATGGAAATTCCACCTGACGTTCGGCACATGGAAGTTGAAAAAATTTTTTTTCTTTTTTTCGTTGGGATAACAATACCATTTCTTTCTTTGAATGCCTTACAAGGAGTAACCTATGATGGGGGCTCAGCCAAACACCTTTCATGGAAATAATGGTAGCATAGAGAGAGAGAGAGAGATAGAGAGATAGAGAGAGAGAGAGAGAGAGAGAGAGAGAGAGAGAGAGAGAGAGAAAAGCAACGTCTCATGTGAAAAGGGGCCTGTAGGGAGAACAAGAGACAATTCTCCACTAGTGTTCGTCCTCAATTTTGTACTCTGTCAAGGAGGAAAGGGTACTCTGTGTGGCATATCCCCAGATATGGCAGTCGTATTCGATTTTAGGACGTATCTGGCTCTAATATAGGTAGAGGATTCCATTTGGAGTCAGGTACTTTCTTGAGTGGTAGAATGATTTTTACAACATTAACTTGTAACGCATGAAATGTCGCTTTTTGCTATGTTGCATACATGTTCTATACATAAATGAAAGTTTATAACCGTACCTTGTTAGCTGCTTGTTATTGTACGCGCTCTTTCTGTGGTCCTTCCCAACCAATGGACCGCCGCCTGCAACGGAGTTCTTTCATACTTCGGAAAGACAAGACAACACTGTTGAAGACAGAGGAGGTTTATTCGCCTTGATCTTCGTTCCAAATCACTTACCAGTGGGGTGGGGAGACAGACATAGATCGATAATCACTATATAATAATATCTTCTGAGAGCATTTTCAAAATAACGTGATCACACGTGTAATGCTTCCAACGAACTGCTGACTTTTCTCACTCACTTTCTCTTTGAGACATGTGACGTCACATCCGTTTCTATCAATTCTCACAGCCGAGTACAAAACTAACTTCGAGTTCACTAAGTTGACTCCGAGTGAACTTTCGTTTCCTGTTATTTCGAACTAACCAATGTAAATATTAGTTGGTTTATTTTCCCAATATTTAAGAGTAACATTAAAATAACATTTTATAGGAATGAAAAAAACATTATTATTATTTAATTAAAACAGTATCTACTTGAACCAAAGCGTTTTGTACACGATCAAATAATAGCAGAATTCCGTGTCCATAAACATTTTAGAAATTCAGTAAATGAATTACTTATGTATCTATTGATTGTAGTGTAGCAATATTATACGTTGTGTGTGCGGTTTACATACAACATTCGATATTGAAATTACGTAAAAAGGAAATTTCTACTTCAAAGTTTGGGTGGGCTATTAAACTGACGTGTCAAAGAAAGTGATTTAAGAAAACAGAAAGTCGGGAGTAACACGTGGGAAGAAAGCAGAGTGTTTGATATTGGTATTTCATGTTCCTTACCCTCTTCGCCACGAGGACAGGTGGAAAGCTAATATTATGTATTATTATGCAAAGAGAAATTTAAAAAAATGATACAATCAAAACAAATATTAAATCCACAGCGAATGTGTGCTGTTGTTATTAACAACTATTACAAGAGAGAGAGAGAGAGAGAGATAGGCGCAAGCTATTACCACCGCTGCTACTAAAAGAATGAAGAAAATAACTGTACACAACTACTATACAAACTATGTAATAAGCGTCGAATCGTAAAGTTTAATTCTGGCGATTTGGCTATTAATAATGAAGCCAATGGAAAGTGCTCTGAAGTGGTGGTAAAAAGACGGCTTCTTATTGTAAAGGTTTTTCAAGGAAGAATCAGAGATTGTAGCTGAGTAGGGCACCTTCCATGGAAATAACTATATAGTAAAAAAATACTAGCAACATCACTTCTGTGAGAAAAGGGCTGTAGATAACAGAAAAGATCATCTACTAACAAATTTCAGCGTTGATTTTCAATTTTTTCTAGTACGTACATACATATATATATATATATATATATATATATATATATAGATGATATACGTTTAATTGCCAAGTTCAATAAGTAATGCCCCTGACCCACTTACAGTTATCTTATCTAGATGAAATTTTGCATGTGTAATGATTCATATCTGTATGAGTTATGTTGCAAAAAACAGCTCTGAACTAATTGTGGTTTCTGATTTACAGGTGTTTGAACTGAGTAAGGTGTGAAATGGAGCTAGTTGAGTGTCGCGCAGTGATTCAGTTTTTGTATTTGAAAGGGCGCACACCAAAGGAGACTTTTGATGAAATAAAAGAAACTTATGGTGATGATGCCCATCATATGACCTTGTAAAACGCTGGCATCGTAAATTCAAACATGACCGGAAGTCTGTGGAAACAGCTCCCAGACCTGGTCGTCCCTCTTCTGCCATTGATGAGGCATCTGCCCGTCAAGTTGAGGCTGCCATTCTGGAAGATCGACGCATTACTATTCGCCAAAAAACCCCAAGAGGTCAAGATTAGTACAGGGTCTGTAGAAACTATCATTCATGACCATTTGCATTTGCATAAGGTGTCTACTAGAGTGATTCCCAGGTTGCTCACACCTTTCCAGAAGCAAGAACGCGTCGAGTGCTCGAGGATGAATTTGGAGACGTGCCAAGAAGATGAGTCAAAGTTTTTTAAAAGACTGATTACACAGGATGAAACCTGGGTTCATCACTATGATCAAGAGACCAAAGCCCAGTCAAAGCAGTGGAAGCACTTGGACTCACCACCTCCAAAGAAGGCAAGGGTGCAGCCCTCCGCTGGCAAGGTCATGCTCACAGTCTTCTGGGACCAGGACGGAGTAGTGATTACAGATTTCCTGGCAAACTGTACCACACTTACAGGAGTCTATTATGCTTCACTTTTGATGAAATTAAGAGAAGCTATCAATATCAAGAGGCGGGGCAAGATCAGCAAAGGTATCTTCCTCCTGCAGGACAACACTCCGGTCCACAACTCGCATGTCGCCAGATCAGAAGCACGGGTGTGTGGCTATGAAATCCTCCACCATCCCCTTACTCTCCTGACTTTGCACCCTCTGACTTTTATCTCTTCCCAGCCATGAAGTTGTTTTTGAAAGGAAAGCGTTTCCCAGATAATGCAGCCTTGATTTCTGAAGTTACGACGTGGTTGGATGACCAACCTGGGATGTTCTACAAAAACGGTGTCCAGGACTGCATCAAACGAAGGGAGAAATGTGTGGTTCTTATGTAGAGAAAGACTAATAACTGTGCCAAGTTTCATTAATCTACTTCTATGGAAAATGGGCCAGGGGCATTACTGATTGAACGCTCCTCGTATGCATTAATGACTGTATGTACTATTTAGCGTAATGCATAGCTCTTTGTAAAAAAAACAAATGGGGCACTGTTTAGTGACAGTCAATGTTTATATAAAAACACTGATATATCACTTACAAACAGAAGCGTCCATTGGTAAGGTGATTAAAAATGTCGACTATCAATTAGATAGTTGTAGGTTCGATCCCTGGCCTGGGGATGGGTGCTAGTGTAGCCGAACTGCAGAGCTGTAATACAGCGAAAAAGTCGGTATGTGGATGACTATCTCTCCCCTTCTCTCCCTTCTTCTCTCTCTCTCTCTTTATATATATATATATATATATATATATATATATATATATATATATATATATATATATATATATATATATGTATCAGGTGAATTCATAAGACTGTGTCGCTTTAATTTACAATAGCATTATCATCCTGAAATGCACAGATCGAACGAGCGTAGGTTATTATAGATGCACCAAAAGCCTCTTTAAAGACACCCCGTGCTTGGCTTTGTTTCGTGACGGGAACAATCAACGCTGTCTCAATATCTCTCCCTTCCTCTTTATCTGGGCAACTTTGAGACACTTGTTTGTCATATAGTTTTACATGACTAGTCGTGGCCGCTCTTGTTCTGGTAGTTAGAGAGTACAGATTTGACAGCTTGTCTGACTGCTGTTTCTGGCTGGTAATACATTAGCCCTAACTATTAGGTAGCGCTAAGCGAGGCTGCTTTATCAATAGTTGTATAATATCGGGATAACTGTAGTGCCATGTCGCGCATGGAAAAAAAGGATTTGCACTTATCTCCGGTGGGCTCTTCCGAAGCTACAACCCCATAGATAAAGATTCGGCTAATAGTCTACTTGTGTGAACTTTGTTTTCTGCCATCAAAAAAACACCCACTTTGTCCAACCCACTCTATCTAAAAAATAATTTTAATAACAATGAGAACAAACAGTTAAACGATCCAAGTAGACGCCCCCAAACAACCAAACTGTCTCTTCCTTTGACGCTCCCCTTCACGAAGGTTTAGAATTTAGCTCAGTGATGTTAAATCCTTCCTCTTTATAAACTTCCTAGATATCCTAAGCGTAAATAATATGAACTTCTCAATCACCCCTAATCGCTTTGATATACCAGGATACCTCCCACCCTTCTGTAAAGACCCTGACAAATATATGCATGGCTCGGAGTCTATATCCGTAACACCCTTCCTTGACTACAGCTTAAAATCTGAAGAGCAGGCCTAGGTGTTTTAGATTAACCTAAAAACACAGCGTTAGTTACCTATATTTCCTCTACCATTCTTCCTCGACCCAGGACTGTACACTACTCAACTCCGTCTCCTATAGACACATTCATTTCCTCGGATCCTATTGTCCTAATCGATGTATTTGGTAACTTTAATATCAACTACAGAGAATGGCTTGTTTTATCTAGCTACAGGCCCAGCTGGTAGCAGCATGTACAGCTGTTCAATAACACTTCCCTTTGCACAAACTGTCAATTTCCCGACCCGTCTCCCAGATTGTGAGGATTAGCAAGTGTTACTTCTTAACCTATTATTGACAACACTGCCCGGGGCTTGTGTGATAGATCCCTATAGCTCAAGAATGCTAATCACGCTGTAATCACTAGAAATAGCCGACCCCAACGATATATTGCCAACTTGCTGATTGGGGATCCTTCAGAGATTTCATTATAGATGCACCTTGGAGTAAGACTATGTGTCTACCTGCTGAACAGTGCGCAAAGGAGGTGACTGAATTGATCACAACAGGTATATAAGCATTTGTCCAAAAGCAGAAATTCCATAGTGGACGCAATTCCCCCAAATGGCTTACTTCGACCTGTGCAGCTTCTATTGAGCAGAGGCAGCAAGCATCCAGCGGTTGCAACCGTCAGTTACAAATAACCAAAGATTTAGCATCAAGAAACCACTGTAAAAGTATAATAGCCACAGCTGTAAGGTATAGTGAGATAACTAGAAGTCGCAGAAATTAGGAACTCGTGATTTCTGAAAAATCTATAATAGTATGCTGAACAATAGGCTATCAACAATTCCCTTTACTATCCAACCACCATGATGTCACTTTCACAACAGATAAAGCTGAACTGATTGGCCAGCGGCGCATCTAAAACTACACACTGAACTCCATAAACCACCACCCTCCCTGATTTCCCACTACGGACGTAAACAACACTAAATTATCTTATCATCAATTGTTTCTTATGTCATAAAAAAACTATGACACCTCCCAAGTATGTGGAGCAGATCTTATCCCTGCTATAGTAATAAATAAATGATTTGCTTAGTGTGTCCCTATCCTTTCCAAAACTCTATTGCAAACGCATTGCCGAATCTTGCTTCCCTGATCGCTGGAAAATTGACTCTGTGGTAAGAGTTTTCAAGAACTCTGGTCTAAGAACTGACCCGCAAAATTAACGCCCCATCAGTATCCCCCGCCCCACTGTGCGCTAAAACTTTTCAATTATTAATCAATCCTGTGATAGTCCAACACCTCGAGACTGTTAAACCTCTTTCTGACCAACAGTAATACTTTAGACAATCCCGTTGTACTGCGGTCATCCATGAACGTGTATACCATGCACTGGATCAGGCAGATGAAGCTAGGCCGGAAGCGCTTGATATATCCAAGGTCTTTGATACGGTCTAGCATGAAGGTCTTCTCAGGAAAATTAATTCGTACTGTATTACTGGGCGAATATTTAATACCAGATCCTTCTTAGCTAAAAGAAAAATCCAGGTCGTTCTCGATGGCTGTATATCCAAACAACATAACATTAATGCGGGTTGCCCCAGGAGTCTTGATATTTATAAACGACCCCCATTATGCAAGGTATATTTGCTGATGATACCCCACTCTATTCTCGACATTCGGACAAATCGAATACACTCAGACTATCACTGAATCTTTAAAAAATTCAATGGGGCCAAGAATGGATGGCTAAATTTAATGCTACCAAGACAAAGCTGATAGCATCCCCCCTTAGAATCTAACGTTCAATCTCCTCGGCCTAACATTAACCTGATACATTAATTGAAATAAATTCATAGAACACACTGCCATGCCTGTTGTAAAAAAAGTAGGCTCTCTCTACCGGGCTAGAAAAATTATCATATCTGCCAGTATACTATGTATCTACGAATAAGCCATTCGCCCATGCATGAAGCATTGTTGCCACATCTAGGCTGGTGCACCAACCACTAGTCTCTCGTTTTTGAACAGAGTGCAAAAAAAACTCTAACCTAAAAGGTCTGACACTATCTACAAAGCTCCAGTACTTCAACACAATGTGCTCCGATGAACTTACTGCACTTGTCCCCCCCCCAAACGTAAATATCTCCAATAAACCCGACTAGCAGCAAAATCCCACCCCTTCACTGTAGAGATCCCCAGATTCTAGAAAACTTTATAATCCAATGGCTGTTTTCCTCGGACCTCTTGCCTTTGGAATTCGACTCCATGCTCCCTGTTTTCCCGACTCTACCAACAGGCAGAATTTTAAATGTATGTAAACAAGCATTTTGCTGCACGATTTCCCACTTAAGATACCGCCTTAAAATCTGGATCCCTAACAACAGTAGCACCTTATGTCTTAGTGGCAATATTCCTTCTTCGGGGTAAATAAAATGTTTTAAATAATCTCTTTGAGAGGCTTTGTGAGTCGGTCGATTTGGCACGTTTAATTATGAAACAGTGTCTTTTCTTTGATCCACCAGGCTGAACTTTGCAATAGCATTGTCATCGCTAAGCACGGGCCTGCTTCCCTGCTGACTACAACATAGTCATCTTCAAGTCCAATGTCAACAAATACTTGTCGAGCAATCCTCTTAAGTAATTACATTTTGTCTATTCAATTCATCGTTTTCAAGCCTCTCATAGTATTGTCCATCTGCTTTCGGGTGTTGTTTGGCATTGCAAGCGTTGACTTATTAGTATAAAAACCGTGCTTCTTTATTCGACGTATATTAAGAATACCCGGGTTTTTTTTTTTCGTTTTTAAAACAAACTGATTATATTAACCAGTTGATACTATCATTCGCGATGTTAATAAGCGGCTTTAACTTTGATATTTCCTGCCTATATTTTGCTCGTATTGTTCAAGGGTCATTTGTCAGCGTGCCAACCCAGTGCTTTTCATTATAAATTCTGCTTCTTCTCCGTCACCCGGTCATCCCGCCAACTTCGCTTCCACCCCTAATCAATATCGCCTCTCGGAACCGTCAGCTTAGAGCTACGATCATGGTCAACTCCGAAATGCCGACCGGCTGAGAAATGGAAACATGATGCCAAAATACTTCTCGGTGTCGACGGTGGGGGGGGGGGGAATAGGAAACAACCTCACGACTAGACGATTACGGGTGTGCGTTTGCAGCAGGCGACAAGGCACTAAATCGAAACGATGCAATTATAAGATCAAATAACAATAAATGCATTGGGTAGTGCCGTTAGTAATAGTAGGATTATATAAGGTGACTCGTTAAAAATGCCACTCATCAAATTGGTAATAAAATTCACAATCCTTTCTGCAATCCAACTATATTTAGTACTAATAAACTTCATTCTATGACTGGCTTGTCCACCAAGTTTCACTCATGAATGTACAACAGTCTTCGTTTTATGGATGTTCTATGATAATCATACCTGGATAGGACGTGCTAAATTGTCGATAATTCTGACACTCCCCTTTTGATGGTGCCCTGGTTTTGGCCGTGATGGCAAGAGGAAGAGTCTGGGGATTGTTTTGATAGACATTATCTTTGATATTGTCCCACAGATAAATAGCTGGGGGTTTAGTGTCCGGTGAGTGTGAAGCCCATTCAGGATGACACCTCCTACTGATGAGACGATCACGAAAGTGTCCAGCGTATGATTGAGCGGCGATAAAATAAAAACAAAACTGTTAGGAAATTCATAACTGAAAATTGGTGGACAAGTCAGGTATAACCTGAAGTTCATTCGTGCTAAACATGGTTGGATTGCGGAAATGATTGTGAATGTTATTAACGATTCGATAGATAGGATTTTTTTTTTGGGGGGGGGGGGGTCACCCTGTATAAAGAAATAATTACGAAACTGGTATGAATCAGCATGTTGTCACTTTCTTGGCTGCTTTATTTTCTTTTGTCAACTCTGATTTCCCCGTTTTTTTTTTTAAAGAATCACGTACACACGGGCGGGACCACGTGGAGGTTGCAAAAATCGTAAGTAAAGATCCTGCTTATGATGCCGATTCATCAGTCATATGCCGGTGTCCATCTCCCAGCCGCTACATCCCATGTACAGAGATTATTCCCAGGTTTGGAAAAGCTGGAAAAATAAGGCTTGGTGTTATATTTTCACTTAGCGATGCGTGTATAAACCATTATACACCCGTGCTGTCGTCGTTGTGGAACCCAGGCCCATGCTTGTCTGTGGATACAAAACCACTCGAACGCCGATATTGATTTAGAAAAAAGTTTATTTGAAAAGAGAGATAGTCACAGAAAACATCAGTCGACGGGCTACGCGTGAGAGAGAAATAGAAAGAGGGAAAAACAGACATATAGATGAACGGATAGATCCTGCTACATCTAGTAACATTGTGCGCGCTGGTCCCCATTGGGGGAAGCGGACCAGACACGTCTTTGCTGCTTGAAGTCTCGCCAGCCAAGAGACAGAAAATCTCCGCCCAGAAATCACGTGGTTTCGCGAGTTCTGTCTGGGGCCACCTCTGATCCTTAAAAGTGTCACTCAAACTTTTCTATTCCAGCACGGACCTCGGTATGTCGCGTTTTTTTCAGTAAGAGGCGATGTTAGGCTCTCAAAGCAACGAACCACAATTGAAGAGATTGCACATAAAATACAGAATATTGAATATCGCATATTAAATTAGGTACGTCAGGAATCAAGTGTTACTTAAATAAGGGATCTTAGAGATACCAAAGACCCTGATTAGTTTAGCTAGATCACGAGAGGAGAAAATGGTTATCTTGAAGTAGACACAAGTAAGGCATTCAGTGCTTAACAATAGTAGCATACACTTTTCGGCCTCTGTCCTCATAGCCAACCTAAACTAAATATTAAGGAAAAATTCGTATGAGTCCATACTGTTACTAATAACCTAACTAGGAAATTGTTTCGATGAGAGTTGATGCTAAACATCTCTGAGACCTTAGACTGGTGTGGACGCAAGTTTGCTGGGGGCCACCAGAAAGGATCGTTTCAGACGTTCTCCTTATTTTAATTTTATGTTCCCTTATCTAAAATGTCGGGGAAAATTATATAGAGTCGCTATCAACAGAAATGGTATTTACAACAACAAAAACGTTACTGCGCGTATGCGTTAATCGAGTACAAACTATGTAAAACAAACACTTCGGTCAGGACCCCATATTATAGATTTAGGGCGAACCCATATTATAGATTTAGGGCGAACCCATATTATAGATTTATGGCGAACCCATATTATAGATTTAGGGCGAACCCATATTTTGGATTTAGGGCGTTCCCATATTATAGATTTAGGACGAACCCATATTATAGATTTAGGGCGAACCCATATTTTGGATTTAGGGCGAACCCTATTATAGATTTAGGACGAACCCATATTATAGATTAAGGGCGAACCCATATTTTGGATTTAGGGCGAATCCATATTATAGATTTAGGGCGAACTCATATTATAGATTTAGGGCGAACCCATATTATAGATTTAGGGCGAACCCATATTTTGGATTTAGGGCGAACCCATATTATAGATTTAGGGCGAACCCATATTATAGATTTAGGGCGAACCCATATTTTGGATTTAGGGCGAACCCATATTTTGGATTTAGGACGAATCCATATTATAGATTTAGGGCGACCCCATATTATAGATTTAGGGCGACCCATATTATAGATTTAGGGCGAACCCATATTTTGGATTTAGGGCGAACCCATATTTTGGATTTAGGGCGAACCCATATTATAGATTTAGGGCGACCCACTATTATAGATTTAGGGCGACCCATATTATAGATTTAGGGCGAACCCATATTTTGGATTTAGGGCGAACCCTTATTATAGATTTAGGGCGAACCCATATTATAGATTTAGGGCGAACCCACATTTTGGATTTAGGGCGAATCCATATTATAGATTTAGGGCGAACCCATATTTTGGATTTAGGGCGAACCCATATTATAGATTTAGGGCGAACCCATATTATAGATTTAGGGCAAACCCATATTATAGATTTAGGGCGAACCCACATTTTGGATTTAGGGCGAATCCATATTATAGATTTAGGGCGAACCCATATTTTAGATTTAGGGCGAACCCATATTATAGATTTAGGGCGAACCCATATTATAGATTTAGGGCAAACCCATATTATAGATTTAGGGCGAACCCATATTTTGGATTTGTAGCGGACCCATGAGATACAGCACTAAGTGAGACGATAAAGGATATATAGTTACAGTTCGGAGCGTCTTTTTTATACTGATTGGTCAGCGTTTATCAAGGCCGAAGACAACTCGAGGATAAGGTTTAATGAGATTGTTAGTTTCGATAAACAACGTTCTTGAGAGAATTGGAAATAATAGATTAAATATTCAGAATATAATCATTTATGTGGGCGGCTTGACAAGAATTTGTTTACATTGGACTTAAAAGCAACCATGTTTTACTCGGCTGGGAAACAGCCGCGCGATATCGTATTCCAAAAATTAGAAGTTCATATAAAAAAATTATTGGCTGTGATTGACGCTTGACGAGTGTTTGCTGTGGATGTTTTGCAAGAGGAACCAGAAATTGGAGCTCAGCCGAGCACCTTCCATGAAAATAACGATAAAGTAGAGAAAGGTTAGTGACGTCTCTTCTGTGAGAAGGAGTTAGTAGGGAGAAGAGATTATCCTCCACCAGATACCAAAGTCGATTCTGTACTCTGTCAAGACAGGAGTTGGTGCTGTGAGCGGCACTTCCCCAGATGTGGCAACAATGCTCCATATTTCGTAATGAATGGTAGTTCATGTGAGGATGGGTTAAGATAGAATGCGTCCCGGATATGACACAAGGTTGCACCTGGTGTTGTGGTCTCACTTTCAGGGTTTGAGGAGTGTATAGTTATGTCCTACTTGCTACTACTCCCAGTTCCACTCTGATCCGGAGGAGTTGTAGTACCTGTCAGGGTCCCATCTGTGGGTCAAATAAAAACTATTGTCTACAGACTATTTATTTACAAAACATACGCCCACGAGACAAATGAAACTACAAATCATCCATATACAAAATATTTATTCGTTTTTTTTTCCAAAATATCAACCTAAAAAGGGTTAACATGCCTGAAACACAATAATCAACAACCAACCAACTAGCGCTTATCGACTCACCTAACGTAAGTGTTAGGTTTCCATTTACCGATGCGTGTATAAACCATTATACACCCGCCAGGAACCCAGGTTCTATTCTTCAGCTGACAAAACCACTCGGACGCCGATTTTAATTTATTTAAAAAAAAAAGGTCTATTACAAAGAGAAGAGCAGTCACCGAAAAAAGTTGGAGACGAGCTACTTGCATACGCGTGGGAGAGAAAGACAGACAGAGAGACGGATAGGTCGCCTCGCTACACCTAGTTACATGCCCCCCCCCCCGCATTATTGAAGGTGGGACCCTGAGCACATTTTCTCTGCTTGAAGTGTCGCCAGAAAAAGAGACAGATAATCTCCGATCGGAAATCACGTGCTTTCATTGACTTCCGTTCTGGGGTCACCTCTGACTTTTAAGTGTCAATCAAACCTTTTCAGTCAAACACGGTTATTGTTATCTAACATACATGTTCAACCGCCATTTGTAATGTAGTGTTTTAAATCGAGCTAGTTGACTAACCCGACTCCTCACCAGTGAAACCTGCTGTGAGAACCAATAATCCAACCTTATAAGAGGTCGCACACGATTACAAACCACCAGTAGCGTTCATCGATTGACCTGATATATATTTACAAGGAAGCAATGCCAGTATTTTTTTACAGAACAATTCAAAACTGATAATTAAACCAGATCTTTCGATCTCAGGGTTTTGCTCTGAGGCGTGTTTGACGGCTGTGGAGAGAGGGAGTCGTTCTAGAATGGATCGACGTTTTTTATTTTCCTAATTCTATTTTTATTTGTTTTTGTTTTATTTTTAATTTTTGGATCGGAAAGACGCACAGGTCAATCAGTGTCTCATCAATTACATATTAATTATGGCTTCATTTAAATGATGATATTTTTCTTTTCGTTTCTGAATTACAGTGTCAGGAATAGAGCTGTCGGCATCTACAAGAAAGTTATAGATTTTTTATTATCCTTTTTGCACTATTTTCAATCAGAAGTAAAGGAAAATACAGACTTAATGTTTTATAATTATAGCAGCACTTTATTGACTATTTTTTTCTTTTCTTTTGTGTTCCTTTTCGTCTTCTTTCATTCTTTTCTTTCTTTTCTCTTTTTCCTTATTTCTTTCTTTTCTTTTCCCTTTTTGTTTACATTCTTTTTCTTTCTTTTCTTTCTTTTATTCCATCTTTCTCTATTTTAATTTTCTTTTTCCTTTCTTTTTTTTCTTTTATTTCTTTCTTTTTTAGTTTTCTTAAGTTTTTTCTTTTCTTTTCGTTCTTTTTTCGTTCTTTTTTCTTTCTCTTCTTTTCTTTCTTTAATTTCTTTGCTTGAT
Organism: Sepiola atlantica; assembly: GCA_963556195.1. Classification (NCBI taxonomy): domain Eukaryota; kingdom Metazoa; phylum Mollusca; class Cephalopoda; order Sepiida; family Sepiolidae; genus Sepiola; species Sepiola atlantica. The sequence goes on from OY744518.1 coordinate 180,761,281, forward strand.
TTTATCTTTTCGTTTTTATTTTTAGAATTAATTTTCTTTCATTTTCTTTTCTTTCTTTTCTTTTGTTTCTGTTCATTTTTTCATTTTGTTACCCTTTTTGTTTTCTTTCTTTTCTGTCTTTCATTTCTTTTCCCGTTTTCGTTTTCTTTTATTTTCTTTTTTCTTTTTTTCTTTTTTTTTCTTTCTTTCCTCTTTTCATTTTATTTCTGTTCTTCCTTTCCTTTTCTTTGTTTTCTTGTTTCCTTCTTTCCTTTCTTTACCCCTTTTCGTTTTCTTACCACTTTTCTTTCTCTTTTGTTATTTCTTTTTTCTTTCGTTTCTTTGTGTCTTCCGTTTTCTTTCTTTTATCAACCTTTCCTTTCGTTTTTTAATTTTCTTCCTTTCTTTATTTCTTTCTTAATTTCTTTTATTTTCTTTCTTTCATATTTTTTCTCACTTCGTTTTCTTATCTTTCTTTTCTCTTTTCTTTTTTTCTTTCCTTTTCTCCTTATTTCGTTTTCTTTCTTCTCTTTTCGTTTTTATCGTTTATTTTTCGTTTCGTTTTCTTTGCTTTCTTTTTGTCTTATTTCCTTCGTTTCTTTTCCCTTTTCTTTTTATTTCTTTTCTTGCTTTTACCTTTTTTCTTTCTTTACCTTTAAGTTTGTCTTAATTATCTAATTAAAATAACACATTGTGCAGAAAATATTTCAAATAAAGTAGATGGATTCGTAAAATAATGGCAAGAGAACAGATTTTTATCCGATGACATATTTAAGAGAATTTGAATTGTTTAAGAAAAATATGAAATTATTTTAAACGAATAAAACTCTAAACTTTGTCAGACACAAATATGTTAGATAGTGAGAGTGCAGAGAGTAAGAGGACTCTCTTAAAAGGAGTAGGAGTCAAAACGGAATTCGGAAGTGACGTCGTGACGGTGGGAGGTTTTGTCGATCTTATTGTTCCTGTTGTTGTGAAAAGGCCCGGTCTGTGCCAGTAGGCGACGATAGTGGGACAGTAGTATGAAATAGCCTGAATATCTTTCTCTAGTCTTTCGTCTCTCTCCTTCTCCCGATCAAACAAACCACTAAATCTCTGTCTGTTTAATGTAAAATAAACCTTATAAAAAACAGCCGCCGCTCCCCGCGTTGTTGTTCATAAGACGGGACACATCAAACCACTAAACGAAATCCGGGTACCCACAGCGAAGGTAAGTAGAAGGTAAGCGATAATGAAACACATGAAGTGAGGTATACTTTTCATTTACGACAAAGAAATTAGACAGTATTATTATTATTATTATTATTATTATTATTATTATTATTATTATTATTTTGTTGTTGTTGTTGTTATAATAATAATAATAATAATAATAATAATAATAATAATAATAATAAGAAGAAGAAGAAGAAGAAGAAGAAGAAGAAGAAGAAGAAGAAGAAGAAGAAGAAGCAAAAATACGCTCCCTCCGGTCGCATATTTTTACTAGTTGTTTTAAGTTACATATTACATACATTACATTTTAAACTAAGTAAAAGGTAACCACAGGGAAAGTGTTTAGAAGACAAAATCTTTAAATTCTCTTCGATAAATAGAAGAAAGTTGTTAACAGGAAGTTATTTCACTGTTTCAGAAGACGATGTAACAAAATTTATATTTGGTGGACCTATAGATGACCCACCCTCCAGTCTAAAATCTTGAATTTAATTGAGCAAAAATAAATTAAAATAAATAATTAGATATGAAATCCGATTAACTATAACTTTTTATTTTATTTTCGCTAAAAAAAGTAATATCCATGATGGAACCATTTATCTTTCTGGAATTTAAGTCATGTAAGTTCGCACTTTAGGATAATTCTGCGAGCCTATTGTTTACATTAGTTAGCATTTTAAACTAAAAGAATTTTCGGATTAAACTTTTATATGAATTTGACATTCTTCTAATTCATTATTTATTAAATTAAACAATTTGATTCAATAAATTTGTGCTTTAAAACATAATTTATAATAAGATAAAAAAAAAACATTTTAATAAAAGATCAAAGTAAATATTTCATTTTTGAGCGACTCGTATGATAAATCTCAGAGAATGTGTTGTTTACATGTTATTAATCAAATAACGCGCCCCTCTCTTGTGTCAATCTCTCTCTCTTTCTTCCTCTCTCTTTCTCTCTCTCTCTCTCATTCTCTCTCTCTCTTTTCTGTCTGTCTGTCTCTCTCTCTCTCTTTTTCTCTCTCTCTAATCTGCCGTCATGGTAACACCTGTTGATTTCTTGAAATATAACTTTCTGTGCGTTCGAAATAGAATATTATACTTAATAATCAGAGGGTGTGTAACTAAATGTTTGAGTGGATGCCAGCTGTTCCATCATATTCCATTAAAATCTACTTTAATTACGTAACTCAATTATATAGATTAAAAAAATACAATGTCTTAAATTAATTCTATTTATAATTTTTATTAAGATTATTATCCAAGAAAATAATTTAAATACATATAGAAATCTGAAAAAACAATCATGAGTGTATATTTGCAAATATTAATTTATTAGAAGTTTAAAAAAATTAATTATGTAAATTTTAAAGACGCGTGATGTTTGGGGAAATTTTCGAATGGGTATATATAGGAGCTGATAATTAGATATAAAACGAGAGCGATCAAAACTAATAATTTAGTTTCGACTTCAGACAGGCAGACAGGCAGACAGATACATTATTAATAGATTATTATTTTTATTATCATTATCCGATTTATTACAAATAAATTAAAATAAAACTGATCATTTTTTTCTTTATAATGAAACTGACGAAAATATGTGTCCATTTAAATTAAAAGTTAGAATGTGTTTAGAACAGGGTCCTCGTTGACAGATAAAAGCCAAAACAGAGATCATACTAGCTTATTTACCACGTCTTCCTCGAGACATCCTTTGATGTCATTACTTTCGATACGGTCACCTCATTTCTCGTGGGAATTTCTTTTTACAACGTAGTCTGAATTTGACGTGGAAATTTCCTTTTTTTTTTACTAAAACATCTACATATCATTACTACATTAAAAAATATTTGTGATTTTAGTCAAATTAAAACCGTAATTTGAACATATTTTGATCATTTGAAGACCGGAAGAATAATTAATGTTGTGGTGCTTACCGCCAATTGGTTGAACATCACACAATGTAGTCGTATATATATATATATATATATATATATATATATATATATATATATATATATGTAAACATTGTTTAAATTAACAGAATTTGTCGTCTGTTTAATTATACCTTCTGTTTTCAATTTTTCTGATGGTCTGTTTTCTATTAAAATCAAATAAATACATAAAATGTCCCATAGGTTTCACGAACGTTTTCGATTTTTTGTAGGATCATCCCCACGTGTCAAAAGCAAATGAACAGAAAAGCTGGAGAAAGAAGAGAATTAAAAAAAAAAACGGCGGAGAAACGCGCAGAGAACGTTTTCGCATTGTTCTAGGGAGACGTTGACGATTTAAATTCAGCGACGCCGGAGTGGCATCACAGAATAAAATTGCATAACTTTATGCATTTTAAAATGTTGCCACTGGTTTCAATTAATTTTATTAATTTTAATACAAATAAAGACCATCAGAGAAATTGAAAAAATAATAACAAAAAGTATAATTAAACAGACGAATTCTGTTATTTTTAATAATGTTTGATAAATGAGAAAATGCTGCCTAAATGAACAATATATATATATATATATATATATATATATATATATATAGTTGGAGTATCCGACAATCGTTTCTGAAACGATTGTCGGATACTCCAACTATGTTTATTTTAATATAAAAGCTCTAATATATATTGAGCACTTTTGAAAAGTAATGGTTTTGTTCATTTAGTTAATATTTAACTAAATTAATTAATTATATATATATATATATATATATATATATATATATATATATTAGGGTAGGTCGATTTTACACTTTTTTTTTAATATTAAAAAAAGGCACGTACCGAAAGTTATATATAGACCTATTAAATACTCATGCAAAAAATTAGATCAAAAACTTCAGCGGTTTTTTTAGCGTTTGGTATCAAAGATCGTAGACAAGAATATACTGAAAATTCCTCGTTTTTGCAAGATTTGCTGTAATACTGGTGTGAAAACCAAATAATTTGTGCATTTAAAATCAGCGAATGTCCTTTTATTTTATAAAAATGATATTAATTAAAGAAATCTTCAAATTGAAAATTTGCCCCCCCCCTCATTTTCAGTATCTGCTTTTGTAAACTACATTTTAACGTTATGAATTAAACAGTAATATTAGAATACCTAAAAAAATGATTTTTTTCTGTTATAAGTAAAAATATAACAAGCAAAGAAATAAGGACAAACCTAACACTATTTTAATGGAGCTTAATATTGAGAGTCAAATTGCTCCATATAAGACCCCTTAGACAAAAATGCTGGTCTCAATTTCTGACTCAAAACTTTGGCTGTAATGTGTTGATGCCTTGCTTCAAAACCATATACAGTTTGTGAAGCTTCTGTTATTAACTTAACTGCCCGTACCACGCCTTGAGAATGCCAAAAATGCAGCATAATTTTAAATCTATTAATTATGTCCAATGTGTGGCATTAAAATTAATAGGTGGTATTCTTTTTAATCTTTTTTTGGTTGACTCCTCACTCCTGAAAGAACTAATTAATTAATTGAATTATTAAAAAATTCCAATCTGTACTGCTTTAATAATTATGGTGAAATTAGATAAAATCTTTAAAAATCATTCTATAAATTGGAATAAATAATTGAGTAAGAAATATATGAATAAAAATTACTTACCTAATGGCCAAAATTCTTTTTAAAGCTTCTTCTCTTACTTCAATCTCTTCAGATTTAACCATGGAATATAGAAAGTTTTCAGGCAGTAAACAAAATGTATTACCTTGTATATTTCTAAATGTGATATCTTGGATTTCTTGAGGCTGCTCCTTAATCCTCTGGGTCATATTAAAAATGTGCACTTGCTGATTGTGGAATTTACTATTTCTTTTAATTTCAAACCAAAAAGTGGCATACACATTTACAATAAAATTTACTACATAGTGTAGTTTTGTTGTGTGCCTTTGTGGGTATGCACCACGAGTCCATAAACACATAAGCCTGATGGCCAAAGTTAACCATCTTGCTTGGTTTAAAGGACCAATTTTCCAGGAGGTATATCTAGAGTCAACCTTACCTCTAGAAATACCTACTGTGTATTCATAAAGGAGTCTTTGGTCAGAACTAAGATCATGTATTTCATCAATTTTAAAAATTGACTCTAGAGGATTGCTAATAGTGGAAAATGATATTTGGGGTAAATCATGGCAATCATTTGAGCATAATTTCCCCAGAGGGCCACTGAATGTTGTAGGACCCTTTGCGCAACCATCTATGTTTTTAAAAAGGGCTCTGAAAGGTAGTTCATTATGATGCAAAGAGCAACCAATTGTGTGAAGATTTTTAAAAAGTTTTTTTTCTAAAATTGCAACCATTCCACCTTCGCAACCTGTGTTGGTATTAGTGTTGTCAACAAGTATAGCCTTGATACTGTTCTCACTGTGGAATTCATGCAAAACATCCACCACTTGATCTGCATGAACAGCACCTGTTGCACCACTATTAGGAAGAACTCTGTGTCAGATATTTACTTTCACATAGTGTTTCTTTTGTAAAAGTTAAATGGTGTTCTGGTCCCTTAGTTTTTTTTCATAATTCTCTGTCTATTTTCATCCACAATTTCCTTATACATCAATGTGTCCTTATCCATTCTCCCATCAACTCCAATACATATAATATTTTAGGTGGGGTAAAAACCCCTGGCTGAAATAGTTTTATTTGTCTACCTCCAACAAGGTAAGATTTGACACAAGGTCATGAAAGTGGGATTAGATAAGCCTGCGCTATAGAGGTGAGCACTCTGGCCATTAAAAAATTGACTGGGCAGCTCCGTCGGCATTCCCCTGTAGGGGCGTCTCAGACAGTTAGCAATAAACTTACTCCTCCCCAAAGAGGAAAGGCAAAGCCTGGGAGGGTGCACCTCCTAGAATTGCACAGGACGGACAAGCCCCAATAGACGGGCGTAAATCCAGACCCAAAGGCCCGGACGATACCGATTTATTTGGTGGGGTAAAAACCCCTGGCTGAACTAGATTTTATTTATCTATCTCCAACAAGGTAAGATTGACACAAGGTCAGGAAAGTGGGATGAGAAAGCCAGTGCTCGAGAGGTGAGCACTCTGGCCATTTAAAAATTGCCTGGGCAGCTCCGTCGGCATTCCCCGGTAGGGCCGCCTCAGACAGTAAGCAATAAACTTACTCCTCCCCAAAGAGGGAAGGCAAAACCTAGGAGGTGCACCTCCTAGAACTGCACAGAACGGACAAGCCCCAATAGACGGGCGTGAATCCAGACCCAAAGACTCGGACGATACTGGTTTATTTGGTGGAGTAAAAAACCCTGGCTGAACTAGTTTTTATTTATCTAACTCCCACAAGGTAAGGTGTGACAAAAGGTCGAGAAAAAAGGGATTAGATAAGCCAGCGCTCGACAATTCAATATATATTTGTGATAATTAAATTTGTAAACACAGAATCAACACGTGAATTCAAATTCGCTCGTTGAATTTTCAACCGGTGAATACCATAAAAAATATCCAATAAATAAAACGCCTATGTAAATAAATAATTATTTATATATAAAATTAAATATTATAGTGTTTTATTCCTTTTTAATTTGAATATGTACATTTAATTTCTTAAGAAAAGGAATAATAAACTTTAAAATATTTATTATTAAGTAATGTATTACTTTTTTTTTGTTAAACCCCGGGTTTAATTTAAGGCGATACTTCTGCCGGTGAAATCTAGGCTGTGAGAAAAAAATCTCGATTTATTTGATCTTAAAGTTGCAATGCTCAAATAAATACAAAGTTTTGAAGAAAAATATTTCTTGTGGTAACTTTTGACATTATTTGGCAACTTTCTTCGAGTGCGATAATTTACAGTTTCAAAATCGACCTCCCCTAATATATATATACTTTTATTAACCCCAAACAACGCATATTACCCCTAAGGCGTGAGGGGCTACTGTGATTAGAGGCCATATTTATAGGTCGTATCCTAAGTGTGGAGTTGTGTAGCAAGATGTCATTAATACTGTTTTTAGATACAGAGCTTTGAACAAAGTGGGTGTTATTGAATGTCAGAAAACAAAGTTCACACAAGTTAACTATTAGCCGAGCCTAAATCTATGAGGTTGTGGCTTCGAAAAAGCCCATCGGAGATAAGTGCAGGGTCCCTTATCCATGTGCGACATGACACTAAGGTTATCCCGATATTATACAACTGTTGATAGAACAGCCTCTCTTGGCGTTAACTAAGAGTGAGGGCACTTGTACTACCAGTTGGAAACATCAGCCAGATAAGCTGCCAAACCTGTACTCCCAACCTGTCAACACAAGAGCGGTCCAGTCTAGTTACGTGAATATAAGTGACAAGCAAGTGTCCACAAGTTGCCTAGATGAAAAGAGAGATGGTGGGACGGGTTAGGGTTAGGGTTAGGGTTTGATTGTCCTAGTCAGCAAAACAAGACCAAACATTGCGTGTCTTTGACGTGACTCCTATGATGGTAGCTCTGCGGCTGGCTAATAGACTAAGAAGTGATCTACACATTTTTACAAGATGGCGGGATTAAAAAAATCATTTGAAATATTTTGTTTCCGAACTATTCCACGTAAAGATAATGTTTGGCAGTGTCATTAATTGTACTACTAACAAAAAAAAACAGTTCCCAGTGTATGCTAAACCAAGCAATCAACCGACATTGCATTTAACCATGCGTGATTGAATGAATCTATACGAGTTTACACCCTCTGTAAAAAATAGTGTCCCCCCTAATATTCATATTCATATAAAATAACGTTTTACAAGGGGGAACCGGCGATTGGAGCTCAGTCGAGAACCTTACATATAAATGAAGATAGAGTAGAGAAAGACTAGCAACGTCTCTTCTGTGAAAAAAGGGGGGGTTGTATAGAACAGGAGAGATCATTGTCCACTAGATTGCTAATTCGATTTTGTACTCTGTGTGCCATGTGAAGGCAAGAACGAGTGCTGTGAACGGCACCTCCCCAGATGTACTCCGTTTTCGAACTCTTTAGTAAGTAAACAACAACAACAACGACAACAATAACAACAACAACAACAACGACAACAACAACAACGCCATATCTAACTTTTCTGTAAGCAGGTAACGATTTATGCGATTCGGGCGGAATGAAGAAAGATTGATAGAAACATGAAAAGAAGGAAAAATTATGGCGACAACAAAAAAAAACGAAAAAGAAAAGAACTACCGGTTTTTGATGATTGGGTGAAAATGAAAAAGAGGCTGCTGTCTGCTGCATCGGCGCTGGTCAAACAAACCTTCGTATAGTTTCGATCGGCGAACAATGACTCAACGCAACTTGAGTTAAAACCAGTTCTCATGTCTGTATGTGGTGGAGGGGGGCAATGGATAAACTACGAGACTGTTGACCGCGAGATTTATAGAGTATTTTAAAAATGATAAATATCTTATTTGAAGTTGGTCATGTCTTGAGAATTTATATATCGCTTTGTATAATAATAATAACAATAATAATAATAATAATAATAATAATAATAATAATAATAATAATAATAATAATAATAATAATAACTGCAAGAAATCTACCCACCCAATACACCCACACACCCACTGTGATGACACCATCCTCAGCTAACACCACACAAATGATTGTGAAGGGTCAAGGAAGATGGAAAGACCCATGAAGGAGGGCACTAACCAGACCTCAACAGGAAGAGTGCAGATAGTACTGGGACCTTGGGAAGGCTTATTGCCACCCAAATATCAGATGACTAATAGTCGTTGCCAGCGAGAAATCGATGGTAAGCGGCTATTGTGATAATGTAAAATCATTTGCAATGGTTATCGAAAGAAGCAAAGAGTACTGGAAATATTGGAATACTTTTTTTTCACTCAGACTCCAGGGAACATCACCTGTAACTGTCAATGAACAATCACTGATGATGATCTGTGTGAACACTCCAAGTGAGTAAATAATAATAATAATAATAATAATAATAATAATAATAATAATAATAATAATAATAATAATAATAATGTCCATCAAACATTACATTGACAAAACTGCAGAATCACCGATATGCCGATTGTGTAATGAAAGGGAAAAAACCTTAGCGCATATTGTATCTGAATGCCCAATGCTAGCACAACATCAGTATAAAAAATGGAGACACGACAAAGTCGCTCAGATACTACACTGAAATAAATGCAAACTTTATGAATTGGACAACAATGAGAAGTGGTACAGGAAAACGACAATGTCAAACTTCTTTGGGACATGAGCATACAGACAGATAAGGTTCTTGAACATTCAAAACCCGACTTAATCTTTCTAAACAAAAACAAGAGAACATGCTTAATCATTGATATAGCCCGCCCCTTCAATACCAGAGTGCAGGAGAAAGAACACGAAAAAAATCAAGATCTAAAATGGGAATTAGTTAGACTATGGAAATGTAAAGAAATAAAGGTGATTCCTGTTGTAATTTGACGTTTGGAACCATAACGAAAAGCCACCATAAATGGCTTAAACAGATTGACCAGACAATTTCTTTTCCAATTCTGCAAAAGACTTGCCTGTTAGGAACAGTAAAAGTGTTAAGGTACAGCTTGAATGTCTTGATGTTCAAAGAAAAGAAAACTCCAACTAAAACATCCAAACGTTGAGACTACTATGAAATAATAATAATAATAATAATAATAATAATAATAATAATAATAATAATAATAATAATAATAATAATAATACGAGTGCACCTTCGTTTTTCCGTGCGGTATCATCTTCCACATTAAAAATGATAAAGTCATTGGTGATTATATAAGATCAAGGAGACAGAAAAACGAAATTAATACATCGAATTTGCCAGAGAACTGAAAGGAATATGGAACATGAAGAAAGTCAATATAATACCAATAATCGTAGGAGCACTAGGAATAGTTCTCAAACGCCGGGAAGAAATTAAAATCAAAGGGAAGGCAGACTATACAACGGACGGCAATGATGAACCTTGGGGTGGCTTATTACCACCCAAATCACAGAAAATGCCAATAGTCGTTGCCAGCGAGAAACCAATAGTAAGCGGCTGTTACGATAACGCAAAATCATTTGAAATGTTTATCGAAAGTAGTGAAGAATACTAAAATCTGGGGATACTTGTTATCATTCAGACTCCAGGGAACACCACCGGTTATTATCAGTGAGCAATAACTGATGATAACCTGTGTGACAACTCCTAGTGAGTAAATAATAATAATAATAATAATAATAATAATAATAATAATAATAATAATAATAATAATAATAATAATAATAATAATAATAATAATAATAATAATAATAATTCGTAATACCTATTACGATGATGAGAAATTGGCTTACAAAAGTATGCTGATAGAATATAAGTTTATATCGGAGTGTGGGAGTGTGTTTTTGGTTGCATGTTCGGGATCCGGGAGTTATTTTGACAGATAATGATGTGAGAGTTAATTTGAAGCATACACTTGTGTCATTTGTTGTTTGGAATAATGCGTGAAAAAATAGAAAACTAATATCGAGAGTCGTAAAACGGGGAGCGTAAATTATCACCAAGTCGCGACAACGTCCTGTGCTCTCGCTCTCCTGGTGGGGTCCACGAGGCCCTTACGGTACATTAAGAAATGATGAAGAATATTATGAGAGGATTGAAAACGATGAAAGAAATTATGATGGTTTATGACAAGTATTTGTTGATTGGTGGATTGATAAAATATAGGTTAAGATTGGAGTGTGATTCTTAATGCACTTTTGGAATTCAGGTGTTATTTTGACAGGTCGTGAGTTATGAGTTGAATTGAAAAATAGACATTTGTCATTTGTTGTTTGGAGACTAATGCGTGAAATACTATTAGCGAACAAAAAAGGTCAGAACAAAGATTGTCGCTCGGACTTCATGTGCACTCGTTCCCAATGGAGGGGCCTGTGGGACACTTACGGTACACGAAGAAATGAGTGTGACAGTACTGTCATGTCGACATGTAGCAGTAATAAAAGTAAGCAATGAAATATCTTCTTTTAGTTTTCGAGTCATCACATGTGAACAACTGCGCAGATAAAGAGGCTTAGGGAAAAACTAGGAGAATTCACCAACTTAAGAAAAACAAGTGTTTCTTTTCAGTCTTGTGTAACGTGGCATCCTCAACGAAGATATTGGTTCCGTGACACATAATAATAAGAAGCAATGTCATGCATACAGACTTTCACATGTGCCACATTACACCACGTTCTCTATCTAAGAAAGAACTGAAGCTACAAATCAACAGTTCCACTTTGTTATGACATCAGCAATTACTGTTTACCCCACTCGAGGCCCGGATGTGACCATAGGTCGAGGCTTAATCTGGGATAGGCCAAGAATGCTTAGAGCCGGTAAAGCTTTTAACTTATAAAAATTACTTGAACCAAACCCAGTAATTTTAACGTCGAGTTCAGCAAGTTGACCCCAACTGAACTGTTATTTTCAACTAACCAAATTATATACTAGTGGGTTTACTCGCCCAATATTTGACAATTTTCAAGACTTCTCTTCATTACTTTCTCTTTGAGCCATGTGACGTCATATCGGTTTCTATCAATTCTCACATCCCCAGTAATTCTTACCTTGAGTCCAGTCAGTTGACCACGACTGAACTTTTGTTTGCTGTTATTTTTAACTAACCAATTTATGCAGTAGTAGGTCTAGTCGCCTAATATTTGACAGAAGCCCGAGGGTGAAGAAAAAAATGACGCCAATTTTGAACGTTAGAAAATATAAATGCATTTTGCACGAACCTTTACTTCCCGTGTAAGTATTACTATACGACTTTCGGCGGTAATCCTATATTGTTGTGAATGTAGGAAATGTGATGTGTAAATGGAAGGGGTCGTATTTTCGAAATAACTTCGAGTTGGAGGTTATATGACACGTGATTTGAACAAACAAAGGCCTCGATATCTTATTAGATAAAGCTGTTGGTGTCAGTCTAATTGATACCAGACGGCCGTAGGTTCGATTCCGGCTTGAAACAGTTGCCGTTCTATTCACATCAAAGAGCGGTGTTACAACGAAACAGTCTGTCTGTGAATGACTATATATATGCCGCCATTCTCTAGTTGAGCACTGTAGTAAGTGGGATCACTAACTACTACTAGCGATAATGCAAAGCTCGTTAGAGCATTCCCCGGTAGTTGTGACTGTTTATATAAGCATTATATTTCACTTGCTAATGGCGCTTGCCTGACGAGCGAATGGTTAAAATCGCCAACTGTCGACTAAACGGTTTAAAAAAAGGCTAAAATGTCTTGTCCATTGTTATCTAGCCATTCTCTTCCCGCTTTCAGACATTTTCTCTAACACCGAAGATAAGAAATATAAATAGACCCTCACCACTTGTTCGAGCCAATGACGTCAATATAAGAGTTTTGTGGATCTAATATTACAGTGTGGGCACAAAACTATCGACTAAGAAAAGGTCAGAACTAATGTCACTCTTGTGGCCCCAAGATGACGCGGAGTCCATGCCAGAATCCTATCACAATGGTGCCTCAAACTAAGAGTTACCATCGATCCTTAAGACGCAGGATTAACCCTGGATATAATCCGCAGAACGGCCACGTAATACTTATCTGCAACAAAATGGCTGCGATCCGGAACAATCTGTACACTGCAGCAAGAAAAACAAAGCAAACATATTATTTATATAAATTATTGTTGGGTAAATTCTTGTTTAGACTTTCTGCGACTTCAAAAAGAAAAAAAGAAATAGCAAGACAAAATGGTAAACACGAACCCAACCTCGTTTAATAGAGTAATCCCGGGCGGATTAAAGATTCCAATCTTTACTGATTTTAAAATCTGGATATCAGCTCTATAATAAAAGAGCGGTCCTCAAAGAAAGATCTCGGGAAAATATGAACCCACGAGGACATGGGTATCAGGAAGGTGGTGGAAGCGGTCCGAAACCGGCCCACGGAAGGAAAAACGGTAAGGAATTAAAACTCCTAAAAGGAGAAGTGCTCAGGGATAAAATCTCCCTAACCAGGGTTCTGTTATGGTTTGTAAAGTAGAGATTGATTTACTACTTTTCAATTTTAATTAATTTTTTTATGGGGGGGATAAATTCAGAACCCTTTTTATTTGTAAGAATAGTTATAGGTGAGGGACAGTTATTCGTTTTGACGCCCTCTCGGTTTGAGAATTCGGTGAAATGGTAACAACGTCACAGTGGTCCATGTTTCCTATAGAAGTCTGTAGAATGAACTTGTGAGGGATTACCTTAAGTACATTTGTGCATTTTCTGGGCAACTTATTCTGATTCCCTTTTACGTATGAATTTCGTCACCTTTTTCGAATCTCTGTAGTCCTCCCCTATTCTTCTTTACGATAAAAAAGGGTTCAGCTTCTACCACCAGTTTTCTTTCTTGGATTGGAGTTCGAAAGCGCTTAAAGTTTGAGGGAACGATTCCCGTTCGGTTCTTTGGTAGATGCCAATTTAACAGAGCAAGAAGTCGCAGTGCATTGAAGTAACTCAACTCTTTTGATAGAGTGGACATCGATCTTTCCAGTGGAGTCACTACGGAGTGATATATTCACCCCCTTTCCTTTTGATTAATTAAGGTGAAATTTTAGTTTGGGTCGGTTCTTTTTCAACCAATCTACACCCAATATTATCACCCGATTCAAGTCGGTAGCAATATATAACCTCGACAAAGCTTTAATTTTCCCCACTTTAATGGGTAACTTGACCATGCTGTTTAATGTCATCTTCTACCTGTTCGCTAAGGTCACCGTTAGATATGAATCTGTCAATCTTTCCGTGTCAGACTTTAGTTCGTCAAAAACTGCTGTTTTGGGGAATGAGATTTTCGATCAAATGTCGATAAATGCCTCGATTTTTGAAAGGAACACTGCATTTAAGCCACGATGACGGCTGTGTTAATACTACTCGCTACAGAGCCAAGCCTAGTTTGGGAGCGACAAATAATTAATTATAAATATACAGGTTAACCTCCTAATATGTAAACTTTAATTGGAACAATTTGCGATTAAGACATTTTTTATACCACACTTCATAATTAGGACATCTATTCTGAATTTGTTCACATATATTCTGAATTGGTCCACATATATTCTGAATTAGTCAACGTATATTCTGAATTGGTCCACATATATTCTGAATTAGTCCACGCATATTCTGAATTGGTCCCCATATATTCTGAATTAGTCCACATATATTCTGAATTCGTCCACATATATTCTGAATTCGTCCACATATTTTCTGAATTAGTCCACATATATTCTGAATTTGTCCACATATATTCTGAATTTGTCCACATATATTCTGAAGTGGTCCACATATATTCTGAATTGGTCCACATATATTTTGAATTAGTCCACATATATTCTGAATTAGTCCACATATATTCTGAATTGGTCCACATATATTCTGAATTGGTCCGCATATATTCTGAATTGGTCCACATATATTCTGAATTTGTCACCATATATTCTGAATTTGTCCACATATATTCTGAAGTGGTCCACATATATTCTGAATTAGTCCACATATATTCTGATTTGGTCCACATATATTCTGAATAAGTCCACATATATTCTGAATTTATCCACATATATTCTGAATTGGTCCACATATATTCTGAATTGGTCCACATATATTCTGAATTGGTCAACATATATTCTGAATTAGTCACCATATATTCTGAATTGGTCCACATATATTCTGAATTAGTCCACATATATTCTGAATTGGTCCACATATATTCTGAATTAGTCCACATATATTCTGAATTCGTCCACATGTATTCTGAATTGGTCCACATATATTCTGAATTGGTCCACATATATTTTGAATTTGTCCGCATATATTCTGAATTGGTCCACATATATTCTGAATTGGTCCACATATATTTTGAATTTGTCCACATATATTCTGAATTAGTCCACATATATTCTGAATTTGTCCACATATATTCTGAATTAGTCCACATATATTCTGAATTCGTCCACATATTTTCTGAATTAGTCCACATATATATTGAATTAGTCCACATATATTCTGAATTGGTCCACATATATTCTGAATTCGTCCGTATATATTCTGAATTAGTCCACATATATTCTGAATTAGTCCACATATATTCTGAATTCGTCCACATATATTCTGAATTAGTCCACATATATTCTGAATTAGTCCACATATATTCTGAATTCGTCCGTATATATTCTGAATTAGTCCACATATATTCTGAATTAGTCCACATATATTCTTAATTCGTCCACATATATTCTGAATTAGTCCACATATATTCTGAATTCGTCCACATATATTCTGAATTAGTCCACATATATTCTGAATAAGTCCACATATATTCTGAATTAGTCCACATATAGTCTTAATTCGTCCACATATATTCTGAATTAGTTCATATAAAAATCTTTATCAATTCGTTACAGGTCAAAGGCTAACAATGGAACTGTTAAATGATCACAAACACATCAAACAAAAAACAACCAACAAAATCCAGAAACCCTATTTTCTTTTTTATACTTTTTCACCCATTTTGGATACTTAATCTCTCTCTCTTTCTTTCTCTCTCTCTCTCTCTCTCTCTCTCTCTCTCTCTCTCTCTATATATATATATATATATATATATATATATATATATATATATATACATATATATGTATTACTTTTGTTTCTTAGATGTAAATCCAATGAAACTCCAGTGTTTATAAAAAAGTGCTCAATATGAAGTAGAGTTGTTTTTGCATATTTTTTTATTAATAAAAACATTTTTGGTTAGATATGTGCATACATGTTACAGCTGTGCTGTCTTTCGGGAGACAACTTCCTCAGACCTTTAGAAAAAATGTAAAGTAAATTCATTTTTTCTAAATGTCTGGGGAAGTTGTATATATATATATATATATATATATATATATATATATATAATTTATTTAGATATTGTATATTACATATCTATTATCTGTAGGGCTGAGGTATTAGTCCTGGGAAGTCTACTCTTCCAGGCATTGCCTCCCCTCTTTGGAGTGGAGTAAGTTTATTGCTTACTGCCTTCGGCGCCCTGACCGGGGAATGCCGACGCGGCTTCCCAGGCTATTTTTGATAGGTCAGAGTGCTCCTTCTTTAGGGGCGCTTGTTTGACTCTCTCCCACCTTCCGGCCTTCTGCCGCATATTCCTGCGGTGGGAAGCAATTGAATACCCGATTCCACCTCAGCCCGTCTGTCTTTTTGTAACGTTAGTTACTGAGAGACTTCGGACTGGTCAGTATCAGTCGATGATTCGTTCTCAGCAATCAGTCCGGCAGGAACCAGGCTATTTCGGTGGCCTTTTATCTGTCAGACTGAGTATATGTTCTGAATAGTCTTAGGATGTGTACCCTCCCAGGCCTTGCTTCCCCTCTTTATGGTGGTGTAAGTTTATTTTATACTGCCAGAGGCGTGCTGACCAAGGAATACCAACGGGGCAACCTAGGCGATTTTTATAGGCCGGAGTGCTCCTTCTTTATAGTCGCTGGCTTGACTCTCCCCCACCCCAGCCTTGTTCCACATATTCCTGCGGTGGGAAGGAATTAAATACCTGGATCCACCCCCATCGTGAGAGGAACTGGACCATTTCGGTGGCCTTTTATCTGTCGGGCTGAAGTATTTGTCCTGGGTAGTCCTAGGAGGTTCACCCACCCAGGCCTGGTCCCCCCTCTTTGCGGTGAAGTAAGTTTATTGCTTGTTGCCTGAGGCACCTTGACTGTGGAATGCCGACGGGGCTACTCAGGCAATTTTTCAGATGCTAGACGGCGCTTTCTTTAGGGGCGCTGGCTTGACTCTCCCCACCTTCCAGCCTTGTGATACATCTTCCTGCGGTGGGAAAGAAGTAAATACCTGAAACCACACCAGTCTATACTGGCAGTCAAGACTTATGTACGACCATTCTTGTTCTCTGTTGTATTATACCTTTTTCAATATACTTGATTAGTCTAAACTCTTAGTTAGTGTTTTCCTTTCAGCTTTTTACAGGGTCACAACAACTGGTGACGAGGATACAGTAAGGGATTCTTGAGAACCTTAAAATGGACGCCCCAACTAGCGACGAAGTATATTAAGAGTATTTTTGAGAACTTTTAATAAAGGACATGAAAGGAGAAATCAACGACCAATTCTACCCGACAACGTCTAACTTATAAAAACTGGTTTTACCAGCCGGCCAAAAAGAAAAGGAAAACGCGTACACAACTAACTTATTTTCTCTCAAAGAATGAAGGTCAGTGATTTTCTATCGCCATACTGACACTGTGTTTATTTTTAATAGGAAGGGAATACATGATATTTTTTCTCTCCAAAAGAGAAAAGTCCTGCAGCTGAAAGTAAAAAATTAAAACCTTATTTTTTTTTCTGTTGACTAAAATACTGGCCGTGAATTCTACAGTTACGTTAAAAGCGTACTAAAAGAAATAGTGATATTTTTTGTTGGTCGAAGAAAAAAATTACTTATATTATCTTTCTCTTTTTACAACTAAGATTACGTTTAGCAGCGTAATATAAAAGAAAATACCTCTAAAAAATAGTACTCTATAAAGACACAATTAAAACATGACAGAACTCGTAAAATTCCAAATGCAACAACAACAGGAAACTGAAGAAAGATTTTGAAAGCTTCTACTAAAACAAAAAAATGAAATCGACGAAAAACTACTAGAACAAAAAAAAAGAAACCGACAGAACGCTACAAAAAAACAGAAGAAAAACTTCAGGAACAAAAACAGAACCCAACGGGTCATAGTAACGAAAACAATAATTATTTTCATCAGAATACCGTTTGAAGTGCAATTGACAATTTCACTTATTCCCCAGACGAGAATAAAACTTTTACTTCCTATTTCAGAAGATATGAGGATCTATACAAAATAGATTGTGAAAATTGGGCATACTGTAAAAAAGTCCGAAATTCAGACACCACTGAACATACCAAATTCGTGGACATTATTTTATCCCGAACAACGAACGACTTGACTTTTTCTGAAGCTGTTAATCTTTTAACAGGATTATTTATTTCTAAGACTTCTCTGTTTCGCAAACGGTGGAAGTGTTTGAATTTAGTAAGAAAAAAGATGGCAAAGACTACGTAACGTTTGCGTCAAATCGTTAATTTAAAATTAGCTGAACTTAGCGCGGATAACTTTAAATGTTTAATTTTCGTGCAAGGACTTGTATCAGGAAAAGACGTAGAAATCAGACGTAGGGTTATGAACAAGTTAGAAAGTACACAAAATTTAACATTACAGAAATTAGCCGAAGACTGCCAGAGATTTATAAGTGTTAAACAAGATTCGAAAGACATTGAAGAGTCGGCCATTGCGTACATATAAAGGTACTTCAGAAAACACATTTAAACTCTCTTTTAAAAACAATTCAAAACAAAAAGGGGGATTATTTTCACGCTCCTACAAAAACAAGCCAGCCCAATAAAAAACAGCATAAATTACCGCCAAGACCCTGTTTCCGTTTTGGATTCCTCAATTAGATAACGGATTGACCATACCGTTTTAAAACCTGTCTAACTTGTAATAAAGTCGGACACAAGAGTTCACATTGCAGAACGAATAGAGGAAATAAAACTCGGGTTAAATAAACAAAAACGAACAGACAAGACGGCAGAATTATAAGAAATATGAACAGTTAAAAATCCTTAATAAAAATGTAAAATCACAATTTGATTCTGGTTCACACATGTCGAGTATCATCATGCATACATGGAAAAGGTTGGGAAAACCGACCATGCTAGCAACCAACCAAATAGCCAAAACGGTGACTGGTGAAAAAATTTAATTCGAGGGTGAAATTATTACCGACATTACTTTAATCAGAACTACGAAAAAAGTAAAAAATTTCCTATTAAAAAATACCAACAATTTATTTGGCGCAGACTTATTGCAGCGGTTCAACCTATGGAGGCTACCAACTAACATTTTTGGCCAGAAAATAAAAACTCGGACGACCAAGTTAGAAAAACGAAAGAAAGAATTTGTTTCAACCATTAAAAATATTATGAAGTGAACGCAAAATAAATTATCGGCAGAAATTAAAGCACATAAGGACACAACATTCACGGTGAAAATAGCTAACACTAAACTTAAAAGAAATGAAGTCAAATTCTTTGGATAACCAGTTGAGGGTTAAAGAGAGGGAACTCATGGTTCCAGAGCATTACTCGCTAACGTTGCACTCAAAGATGTCTTAGAAGAGCTAAAGCCTGAAAGTTGAATGTCGAAGCAAAGAAGACATTTTTTTTCAAAGTTTTAAGATAAGCTCCAAAATCAGAATTTATATTAAAAAGCTGCAAAATATCAAATCTAAATTTGATAGAGGTCCTCATTTCTTTTATAAGTTACACTTAAATAAAATTAGGGGACGAGTATGGAAAGACACCGACCGCACTGCACAGGAAGAAGTTATGGTTACCAGATACGACACTTTCGACATATAGCTACCTCAAGCAGCTCCAGAATAGCGCCAATTTAAAAAGGAAACGATACTGTGACCCCTGAGGAGTTAAGGCTTCGGAGTGAGTTTTATTGTACCTTACCTACAACGAACTACTTTAACTCTTCCACTCACTATAAATACTGGGAGCGCATGCTTCTCAGTGTTGGAACCGACCCTAACCCGATCAATCTCTCATTAACTTCGGTTGATTGAGGACGTCGGGATGGGGTAAGGTAATACCAGTCGAGGATTCGTTCTCAACAATCAGTCCGACAGGAACTGGGCCATTGAGTAAGTTTATTACTTGCTGCCTGAAACGCCATACCGGAGAATGCCGACGCGGTTGCACAGCCTATTTTTGATAGGCCAGAGTGCTCCTCCTTTAGGGGCGCTGGCTGGCTTGATCTCCCCACTTTCCGATCTTGTGTCACATATTGCTTTGTGGGAAGCGATTAAATACCTGGAACCGACCCCAACCCGATCAATCTCTCATTAACTTCGTTTGATTGAGGACGTCGGGATGGGGTAAGGTAATACCAGTCGAGGATTCGTTCTCAACAATCAGTCCGACAGGAACTGGGCCATTGAGTAAGTTTATGGCTTGCTGCCTGAAACGCCCTTACCGGGGAATGCCGACGGAGTTGCCCAGGCTATTTTTGATAGGCCAGAGTGCTCCTTTTTTAGGGGCGCTGGCTTGAATCTTCCCCCACTTTCCGACCTTGTGTCACATATTCCTTCTGTGGAAGGGAATTAAATACCTGGATCCACCCCATCCTGTTCAGTTTCTCCTTAACTTCGGTTGATTGAGGACATCGGGATGGGGTAATACCAGTCGAGTATTCGTTCTCGACAATCAGTCCGGCAGGAACTAGGCCATTTCGGTGGACTTTTACCTGTCGAGCTGAGGTATACTGTGCTGGGTTGTCCTAGGAGGTGCACCCTCTCAGGCCTTGCCTCCCCTCTTTGGGGAGGAGTAAGTTTATTGCTTGCTGCCTGAGGCGCCCTTACCGGGGAATGCCGACGGGGTTGCCCAGACTATTTTTACTAAGCCAGAGTGCTCCTTCTTTAGGGGCGATGGCTTGATTCTTCCCCTATCTTCCCGACCTTGTGTCACACATTGCTGCGGTGGGAAGCAATTAAATACCTGGATCTATTGCAGCCTGACAGAAAATGGGCCATTTCGGTGGCCTTTTATCTGTCGGGCTGAGTTCTGGATAGTCCTAGAAGGTCCGATGCACATTAAATGATAAGTTATTGTTGCATTTTATTATAAGTGTGTCTAAAAATTGTGTCGAGTTATTTTTCTCTGTTTAAATAAACTTTACTTATGAAACAGAAAAATAACTCGATAACGATCAGCAGCAGCAAGGTCATTTCTGTGGTTTGAAGCATGTCAACTTCTGCCCTAACACCGGCTTCAAGTAACCCCTTCCATATAATATTCTTAAACTTACACATAAGAGAACTACATGTGTTAGTCACACAAGTCATAAATATATATATATATATATATATATATATATATATATATATGATGAGTGGGAGAGAACCCCAGCAGAGTGCACGATTATTAAACTAACATTAAAAAAAATAAGAGAGTAATATTTAGTTATATATGTATTACAGAAGATCATAATAACATCGCTACGGTCGGTTTCAAATCATACAAGGTTTTCCAAAGCAACAGACAACAACGAGAGCTGAGGAGAGTACGTATAGGGCGGTCACGTGCATGGTCGATTTGAAACCGACGGTACCGATGTTTTTATGACCTTCTGCATATATATATATATATGTGTGTGTGTGTGTATGTATGTATGCATATATATATATGTGTGTGTGTATATGTATGCATACATATATATATATATATATATATATATATATATATATATAGATAGATAGATAGATAGATAGACAAGGGCATTGGATGGGCGTTAGTATATACTCGAATTTAGGATTTGGATCGTGTGACCGGCGGAACACTTATATATAGCCACACTGATGATTGTTAGTGAACATGAAACATATGTACGTGGATATTAAATATTTATTTAAAAATAGAAGTATCTGTGTGTGTGTGTGTGGTTGAAGCGAGTTTGTATCACAATCATTTTTCTAGATAATGTTCTCTTCGTGCACTAACTAAAAAGTCAATAACGGGCCATGTTTATAAAGTCCCCCTGACCCACACTGTTCGCTTACAGAGTAGATTTGCTCTCTTTTCTCACATATGTGGCAAGCTATACGTGCGTCCGTCGTCCATCGGGTTTCTCTTGGTTGAGCCGAGGACGACGGCGCGCTTATAGTATAAGGGTATCGATTCGCTAGTTCTGTTGATAACGACAATCGACTCCCTTCTACGTCACCATCAACCCGTAAAACCTACCCGAGACCAGACTCTCTTTCTCCCCGACCCTAGTTACACGGCATCCACCCATTCGTCTAAGCCAATTGCATGTATGTCTCGCTTAGATGAGTTACGACTAACACGCTATTTATGGGGCTCCGAGTAGATGCTGTAACCAGGGTACACGAGTCTGATCCACTGCATAAATATAAGAGTGCGAGTGGTAACGGGTGCCGTTATCAACCAACTATCAACATACGCCAAAAATTGATCCGCTTCTCCCACAGTGCAAGCATGTACATGATTTCAGTTTCGTCCATATATATATATATATATATATATATATATATATATATATATATATATATATATATATATATATATATGGACGAAACTGAAATCATGTACATGCTCTCTCTATATATATTTCTCATAATTTATAGACTTTCTCGTCTTTTGTCATTTGGGCGAAACGGTGAGCTTTTTAGGTCTTCCGCTTATTCCATTTTAATTTCATACCGTCGGATTATTTTATCCTTTCATCTATTCATATATATATATATATATATATATATATATATATATATATATATATATATATATATATATATATATATATGTGTGTGTGTGTTTAACTCCTTTAACATAATATTGCATATATTTTAATTGCTTAATTACTAATATTTATATATTTTGATTATTTGGATTATCTTTAGATTTCCTTAGTTGATAGGTTGCAACATTTAAACATTTCAGTTTAAAATTTTCTAAATATTTTTTTTATCGGTGATATTTTTTATAATACATATGTTTGTTTATAATACGTATATTTGTTTATTATCCCCACCCCTTTTTCCATTTCGCCTCTCATCTTTCCTCTCATACATTATTTTTTTCTTTCTATTTATATTCTTTATTCTAGTAATCGTCCCCCCCCCGCGCTGGCGATGTTCCTCACTGCATTTCACTTTCTGTGTTTAACCTGATATAATTGTTTGTCTCATTTCCTGTTTGATTCTCCGATACTCCAGCTTACACGTGGTCTATCTTTATTTTTCTTTCTTATTTTTTTTTCTGCATATTTCTTTCAACTTTTTATCTTCCTTTTTCCACTTTCTACTTTTTTCTTCTTTATTGCTTTCTTGCTTTATACCTATTTATATTACACTTTCTTCTTTTCTTTGTTCTTTCCTTTCATTTATTTGCTTTTCTCTTTCATACTACTTTCTTCATCTTTTTTTTCATCATATTATTTCTTTAACCTCTCCCATTCTGAATTTGGTCTCTTAAGACCTTTAATCACACTTTTTTTACTTGCCCAAGGAAGTCAAATTACGAGGCAATGCATTTGCTGATATTGTGAGTTTTTGTTTTTTTAGATTTATACGCACCTGTCCTTGAATATTTCTGAGTAAATTCGAAAACTTATTTTACACCATAAAAAATACATATATATATTAGAGATTGTTCCTCGATTTAAGCATTTTGTTATTTTAATTTGTAGTTTTTTCGAAGCATAAAACAACGCATATATATATATATATATTAGACCTCTTCAAAATTGACCTTTTTCTTCAAACATATGGAAACTGCTATTATTCCCATTCTCCAAGGTCTAAATTAGCTAAATATACCAGTCATTGTGATCTTTGACCTTGGCTATGCCTGCCTCAAGAGCCATGTAATTTTATTGTTGACGTTTTTCAAAAGCGTTGCAAAATATGGGATATTATGTCCTTATTTTCATTGTAGCTTTCCAGAGGTTGATGCTATAGCATTGAAAGTGGTACCAAATGAAAGCTAATAAAATTTTCTTGCATATGGTTGTAAGCACAATAAAACACATGAACACCTGTGTAAATTTTAACTAATTTTAATGCACAAACAGCTGAGACACTACAAAAAATCAGTTTGGTAGTACGATAGCACTGCACTGACACATATATTGCATAAGAAACTGTCAGATAGGATGTTACTAATACATGTATTATCACTTGTTCAATGTGGCTTTTTTGAAACTGTCAAATTTTTTCCTGTGGTACTCCACAACTTGTAGTAAGCAGCTTCTTTGCTCTGGGTCACTTGTGATCTGAGTTGCAAAGTCACTCATTAGTTTCACACCTCTCTCAGCCACATCATTGGTCACTTTCACTGACCTCACAAACTTCTGTGCATTCCTGTAGCTGTCATTGTCTTCCCAGGTGTCAGCAGGAGTAGTGAGCCAGTCACATTTCACTCGAAGAGCATCAAACAGAAAGTGAGACTCTGGCCCTACCAGGTCTATGAGAACTGTAGCTGCATTGATGACAGGAAACACTGGCTTGCCTTTCCTGTAACTCTCAGGTTTCTCTGTTTCTGACAGCTTGACTGCGAGCTTCTCTTTTGCAGACTTGGTCATGCTGGCATGTGAACTGAACAAGGTGAATGGCACTAGTTCCTGGGTCAGATACCAGCGGTGGTTGTTCATTTTCTTGAGAACAGAGGTTGCCAGTTCATAGTCATACTGCTTGTATTGCAGCATGTTCTTCATAAGCTGGAGGTCATGGATAGGTGCATCAGCTGCAGATGTGGTGGTCACCCAGTGGCTGGTGTAGAATAAGGTCAGGAACTTGTTCATCCTCTCCAGCTTGAAGATAGTGTCCGTGTTGTATTTTAGTTCCTTGGAAAACATGAGCATCTTCATACAGTAAATGTTCCTGGCCATCCAGCGGGCCTGGTGAATGGCACCTGGCTTGGCCCAGTGGATACCTCGAGGAGGTTCCTCACCAAGCAGGATCAGGCACAGCTCTGCCACCTCTCTGTAATCTGCCCTCGGACTTGCTTCCTCAAGGAAATTGCTTAAGACTGCAATTGTGCTTGTCTTCTTCTGTTTCAAGTCTTGTTCAACTAGGCCCAGAACTCTTGGGCAGTCCTTAACCAACATGTCCCACTTCTCTTTCACATTGCTGAACATTGGGTTGTCAGGACTCTTGACCTTGCTGAACACAGCCTCCCATACACTTCCAATTATTACCTCTGATATGTGATGGCGACAAGCGAAGTAGAATACCTTTTTGCCTAGTTTTTCTTCAATAAGCTTCGCTGCACCCTTGTTGATGCCACTGTTGCTTGCTGTGGTATCAAATACCAAGCCTACAATGTTGTCTGTGAGACCCCATGCTTCTATCAGTTCCAATGTAGCATTACACTGTTGGATTCCTGTGGAACTTTCTATGAAGGGCACACCAAGCAGCTTCCCTTCTTCATACTGTGGAGTACCAGAGACGAGCACTGCAAGACTTTCCACTGGGTATCTTTCACCAAGAACATCCCGTAGAAGTTTTCCATCCCAGTGTAGTGTGCAGTAATCTGGCGGACTTTCCTTGAAGTTATTCATGTAACTTTGGCACAAGTTATGACGAGTGTTTATCCTATTTCGTCTTGTAGTAGAGGCTGATATAACAAAGTCATCAAGATCTGCGCCTCCTGCCTTCAACACTGCAGACACCATGGCTGTAGTCTGGTTGTCAGAGAGTGACAACCGATCTGCAGTGCTACAAATCTCTTCACTGGTCATAACTGAGTGTGGAAAGTGTAAGGTTATCGTACTTGGTTTTGATGAACAGCTTGGTGTTGTCTCAGTGTATTCTGAACCCTCACTAGTACCAGAGCCTTGACTGTTCTCTGGGTCTTCATCACTTGAAATTTTCCCAACTTCTGCTGCTGCAGCAGTCACTGATGATAACATTCTCTCTTCTCTTTCTTCTCGGAAGCTTTTCTCTCTAGACTTCTTCTCAAACACCTTATCATGACCTGACATGTGTGCCAGGCGAGTTGTCTGTTGGTCCAAGTAGAAATTGACGTCCTCTTCCTTGGTCTCCTTTGTGAGCAGCCTGTTGCTTCTTATCTCCTCCACAACATCCTTTGCTCCAATATCAAATAACTTGTCTAAGTCCTTCAGAAAGTTAGCTCGTTTCTCTTCTTCTGGTTTGTTATTTCTTCCCTTGTTTTTAACAATTTTCCTGTACTTTTCATGGAGGATCATGAAACGGTTGACTGCATTTGGTCTAGTTAGTGTTTTAATCCTTGCCATATTCCAGAATGGCAAAACGACATCCACTGTATCATGGGCTAAAGACCTATTGTCACTGTTGGGATTATCATTCCTCAAATGCAGGAAATACTGGAACACCTGGCGATTAGTAGGAAGTTGAGAGCCCCTGATGCTGGAGCTGGGTTTCCCAATGAGATACACATCACTGAATGACCTTGTGGCAGGAGTTGCCACTTTTCTTCTCTTTTCAGTTGGTTCATCCCGTTCACTTGTATCGCTGACTACTTTCCCACAGCATAGTTGTCTTCCAGATGCCATGTTGTCAGCAGTTCACAAATCAGCTTTAACTTACAATCTGAAATGAAGAGATAAAACATACTTAGTGATAATAAATTATATACATGCATTAAGAGTAACATTTTTGAGATAAAGTTATGTATTATATGATGGCATCCTTTCCAAGCATAAAAAATATATATGTTTGTGCATTAAAATTAATTAAAATTAACACAGGTGTTCATGTGTTTACTACCATGTGCAAAAAATTGTTATTAGCTTTCATTTGGTACTACTTTCAATGCTATAGCATCAACCTCTGGAAAGCTACAATGAAAATAAGGACATAATATCCCAAATTTTGCAGCGTTTTTGAAAAACGTCAACAATAAAATTACATGGCTCTTGAGGCAGGCATAGCCAAGGTCCAAGATCACAATAACTGGTATATTTAGCTAATTTAGACCTTGGAGAATGGGAATAATATCAGTTTCCATATGTTTGAAGAAAAAGGTCAATTTTGAAGAGGTCTAATACATATATATATATATATATATATATATATATATATATATATATATTTGTTATTGTTTATATCTATGGACATATACGTTTCGTTTGTTTTCAATCAAGACTCTTCAGCATAGAAGTATGACTATTCACTACCGGTCACACGATTCGAAACCCTGGATTACAAGTATTTTTCAACCCAAATCCAACGTCGCTAACCGATCGGCCAATTCTGAATAGCTTATAAACAATGATAATTTAAACACATTTAAAGCGGCAAGACGTACAAGCATTCTACTTCTATAAGAGAAGGAATGATGCATATAAAGCAAGTGACGTCATGCTGTGTTAGTACTACCATTTACAGTGCTCTACTTTTTTACGAGGAGCTTCAAATATAAATATTTGTTACTGTTTATTTATCTATGGACGTATACGTTTCGTCTCTTTTCAATCGAGACTCATCAACATAAAAGTATGACTATTCAATACCGGTCACACGATTCGAAACCCTGGATTACAAGTATTTTTCAACCCATATATATATATATATATATATATATATATATATATATATATATATATATATATATATATATATATATATATATATATATATATATATATATATATATATATATATATATATATATACGTTGTTTTATGCTTCGAAAAAACGAATCAACTTAGTTTCAATGATATAACGTCTTCTTCAAGCATAGACACATATTTTCTTTCTTTTTCTTTTTCTTTTTCTTTTTCTTTCTTCGTGGCCTGGTGTCACTAGCAAACGTCTTCATAGTTTTTCAACGGTCATTTTTTTTTAATGTTTTAATCGCGCATGAAATGAATTAGAAAGTATTCTTCTATGTAAAGTTGTGTTATTTGAAATTCTAATTTTTCGAAGCATAAAACAACGCAGATATATATATATAATATATATATATATATATATATATATATATATATATATATACACACACACATATATATATATATATACTTTTCAAATAAAACAACACTTACATCAGAGAACAACCTCTATTTAAGCGCGATCCTCTTGATTAAAAGATTTTTAAAAAAAATCACCATTGAAAGACTATACAGACTTTTCTAGTGACAACATGCCACGAAGAAAGTAAAAGAAAATTGTTTCTATGCCTGAAGAAGACGTTATATCATGGAAACTAAGTTTATTTTTAATAAATAAATATTTATTTAATATATATATATATATATATATATATATATATATATATATATATATATATATATATATGCGTTGGTTTGGCTTCTAAAACTTACTATATATATATATATATATATATAAAATTAATACAAATAGAACACAAGGAAATCAATACAAAGGCATGTAGTAATCGATATTTCGCCTATAACTTTTGAGGCTTTTTCAACGTAGATGGTACAAGGAATGCATAAAGTGTATATATATATATATATATATATATATATATATATATATATATATATATATATATATATATATATATAAATATATATATATATATATATATATATATAAAATTTGGGAAAGTTCATTTTTTAATCATTTTTAGAATTTTAAACATAAAGAGAGAGGCAAAATGCCTTAAAAAAACCATGTGTTAGATGCCGATATTTTATTAAAATCAAAATCAAAAATCAAAACAATATATATATATTTTTATTCTTCATCTTGACTTTTTTATCTAATATTTCGCTTGATATAACAAGCCTCGTCAGAGCTTTAGACAAATAAAAGGTATTAACCGTATTTCTTTTTCGTAATAATCCTTCCTGGTTTTCTAGAAGTCACGTCCGATGTTGTGTGGACGTAACGGTGCAAATGTCGTTTTTAAATTGAACTTAAATCGCGCATGGTCGCTGGTTTAATAAAAATATCTGCATCTAACAGATGGATTTTGAAGGCATTTTGCCTCTTTCTTTATGTTTATATATATATATATATATATATATATATATATATATATATATATATATATATATATATATAGCGGTGGGCGGTTAGGGTAAGATTCCAAAATACGCATGAGCGGAAGAGCAGAGTTTGCAGGGGTAGGAGAAACACATGTATGTATAGAAACAAACACTCTTCTCCCGCTCATGCTTATTCTGGAATCTTACTCCCATTGCCCACCGCTGCATATATATATATATATATATATATATATATATATATATATATATATATATATATATATATATATATATAGTAGAGAATGGTAGTTTGCTTGAAGCATTGCTGGGTATAGTAGTAGTAAGTTTTTGAAAGGCTGTGGGCAATGCAATTCCGGGTAAGATGCAAGTTGAAAGGAAAGGAACAAAAACAATAAAAATAAATCGAATACGATATAAGACTTACTATTTATTTTTCCTTTTTTTTTCCTTTTATTTATTTTTTTTTTCTTACATAACAGCTAAAACACTCTTGCTGTTATGTAAGAAAAAAAAAATAAAAGGAAAAAAAAAGGAAAAATAAATAGTAAGTCTTATATCGTATTCGATTTATTTTTATTGTTTTTGTTCCTTTCCTTTCAACTTGCATCTTACCCGGAATTGCAT
The DNA here is from genome assembly GCA_963556195.1 of Sepiola atlantica. Classification (NCBI taxonomy): domain Eukaryota; kingdom Metazoa; phylum Mollusca; class Cephalopoda; order Sepiida; family Sepiolidae; genus Sepiola; species Sepiola atlantica. The sequence goes on from OY744518.1 coordinate 180,790,711, forward strand.
TGCCCACAGCCTTTCAAAAACTTACTACTATATATATATATATATATATATATATATATATATATATATATATATATATATATATATATATATATATATATATATATATATATATATATTGTTTAAAAAACTGTACGTTACATATTTAAGAGTTGTACCGCGGTTTTATTCAGATTGACTGACATTTTAAATAAATAAAAACGTCTATAGCACATAAAGAAATCATCAACGATTTGAAATCAAAACAACAGGGGGAAATAGCGTTTGGATTCATCGTTAAAGGAATTATTAATCACTAAGACCTAATCGCCCTCCGTTTCACACAGACCCTATAATGGACTCATACACATTATTTTGATAAAGCCAACTGAATTAACTAAATCCAAAAACCCAACACGAAGGCATATTGCAATGCTAGTTAATACATTAGATATCCATACATTAGATAGATCAGGGGCAGGCAATCTCCGGCCCGCGGGCCACATCCAGCCCGCGAAGGCTTAGCGTCCGGCCCGCCACCCTGCTATGTTTTATTATCGCAATCCGGCCCGCGAACCTTCCAGTAAAACTAATATTTTGTGACATAGACGTAAAAGTAGGTTTCAATTAAGATTTACAGTGGGATGAAAATGTATAAATATCAGCGAGCGATGATGCATGTATATTTTCTTTTTCTTTAACTATTAATTTCAAATCCTTGGCCTGAGATAAAAATAGAAAAAGAGAGAGGCAAAGGGGGAACGAGAGACGAGGAAAGGGCATGAAACAGAGAACCTATGTGAGGTGTGTCAAAACGAATGCTGGATCAAATTGCTACTACTGCCGTCATTATTTTTTATGATTCCAAAATGGCTCTTCGTCGGCGCCTTTTATAACATTACATACAGAAGTCTCCTGAGTGTTCAATGCTATTTTTCTACAGTTTATTCATGTAAACAAAATATAGTAATTCTGAGATTTCGTTTTTCACTCCGGCCCGCGATTTCCTTCTAAAAGTCTCATCTGGCCCTCACTCTGAAAAGAATGCCCGCCCCTGCTTTAGATAAACACTTTCACTGATAAAGATATACCCTCCTTCAACATTCAGCCACTGCATAGCAATTCATCTACTAAAATATAGACTACCTTAAAAATACAAAACTTTAAATAAATAAACAAATAAAAAATAAATAAAAT
>OY744518.1:180796886-180836886 GCA_963556195.1 Sepiola atlantica
TATTTGGGAATTTCTATGTGCTGTACGTAAAACCGGTCGTGGCAAGCTACGAATCTGCAAATACAACAAATAGTCAAAAGGTGTTCGTTGTTATCTGTGTCGATCAAACATTAGTCGGCAATCGATTTCAATTTTAGATTTGTTCCTTAAAAATAGTCCATATTGTTTTAATGTTTTCTTTTTTTTTTAGCTATTTCAAAATTATTTTTTCTACTAATGAGTCACTGCTTATCAAGGCTGAAATGCCACTCGAGAATGCGGGTTTATGAGTTTGTCACGTGAACGCTGGGATAAAACCTTGAGGATTCAAGACGATGGTTGATACTGATAAGAATTTGATCATTTAAGAGGACGGCTCCACAAGAATTTGTTAACATTGGACTTGAAAACGACCATGTAATAGTCAGCTGGGAAGAAGCCCCATGGTATTGTGTTCTACAGACGGCTAGTTTTTGGAAAGAAGCCTTGCTTAAGCTCCAGGTACACAGATGAAGAAAGGAACATTATTTACATTGGTTATAGCCAGACGAGTTTTTGGTGTGAATATTTTACGGGGATGGATCAGAGATTGTTGTTCAGTCGAGTACCGACGATGAAAAACATTATTTTGTCAATTATGATATTCCGTCAATGGTTAAAATAGGGCATTATTGAAAACTGTTTATTTTAGGAATCCATTTTAAAGTGGTCGTCTTTTAATCCTTATTTTGAATGAGCACTATTTACTATACTCTAAAATATTAGAAAATTGTAATATGCCGAAATCTAACCACCGACATTAATTGCGGTGAGTATTTTGTACAGAGACATCGACAAACCCGATATCAAATTTAGTACTTCGTTCTTTTGAAGCTAGTGAAGCCCAATAGTACTATAAAATGACTTGTTTAAATGTGAGCCGTTCGGTTGTTGCTATCTGCACAGACCAGGCACTGGCGGGAGTTGAGAGATCAATTATATTCATATTTTTTTCTTCAAAAAAATTCCATTTATATATTATTGTTTACGACTATAATAATTGCAATGATGTATTTTTAGCTATATCTAAATTGTTTTGTGAGTTATGTATTCCGTAAATAGCTAATTAAGTCATTATTGAAACATGTCTATTAACATAAATTAGCCAATGAAAACACTTTAAATATAATTTACTATCGGTGAATATCGAAAAATTGTCTGGTAAATTTGATTTCTGTGTTCATGGTGGTTAATCTGAGTGTGATGGTAAAAACTCTTCTTCTTTCCTTTATTTATGACTAATAAAAATAAAATATCGAGCAGGATGAAATATTAAATTATTAGAATCGATCGAAATACAATTTGTAGTCAGATATTTGTCATAAATGACTGGCGAACACAAATATAAGTATCTACCTTGTATTAAAAAAACTATTAATTACAAAAGTGCGGACGCATACTGTCCCTACTTTATATATGAAAAAAGGAGAAGTTGAAATGAACCATAAAAGGAATACAGTTCAATAAATATAGACAATACTGCAGCATATATATATATATATATATATATATATATATATATATATATATATATATATATATATATATATATATATATATATATATGAATAGAGAGATGGGGTGGCAGAGAGTTAACACTGGAATTTGCTACTGACAGTATATTATGTGTCACGTTGCTTTTTTTTGTTGTCACTGTTGTTTGCGTAAGTAATGCCATTAAATAAACGGTTAATTAAGAAATCACAAAATAAACATGTATATATAGGCAAATTGATATGTAGATACATAGATATTAACAAACTGATAATTTCGTATAAAAACTGCAGCAGATATGTATATACACCTGTATATACATTTGTATATGAACAGACTTATCTATCTATCTATCTATCTCTCTCTCTCTCTCTCTCTCTTTCTCTCTCTCTCTCTCTCTCTCTCTCTCTCTATATATATATATATATATATATATATATATATGATTATTTTTATTTACACAGGCATGTACCAAATCTGCGACACTGGCATGTCGATGTTATCGATCAACAGCTTAAACTCTGCCTGATGAGATCTCAGTTTATAACAGCTGTTGATCGATAACATCGACATGCCAGTATCACAGATTTTGTACATGTCTGTGTAAATAAAAATAATCATATATAAAAACTCTATTTGATATTGAGTACTTTTTATAAACCCGGTGGAAATTCTTTGGATTACTATCCTGTGGATATTTTACCTGGATTATTATATATATATATATATATATATATATATATATATATATATATATATATATATATGCATTTGTCTGATACTAGCGCCATAGCTCAACACTTAACTAACAACCACTCCTGCCCCCGATTGGAATTCAGAAAACTTTTAGTAGAAAATACAAAAATCTTAGAATTTAGTACTAATAAACAAAAACTCCATATATTAGAAGCCCTATATATAAAAAAAACTTAATTAATAGAATTAACTTTAATATCAGTAATAATATTCTAAAATGTTTATAGCTCCAAATATAGGTTCGTACTTAGTACATAATTCCCGCAAAAAAACTTTCTATAAATACTAACGCGTGGTCTATACCTGATTAACGTCATTCCTCCGAAGATAGACTCAGATGGGTCCGAAAGTACTTGGGAGACAAATCCAAACTATGGCAAATTCATCAGCCAATTCTCCTCTGAAACTAAAATCCTAATTCGGACCATTGAAAGGGATCTACCAAAGGATATCTAGACATGAGTTGTCTCTTATATTCCACAATAGTTGCCTGCAAGAGAAGATGCTGCCTAGATATACATGTATAAATATATTGGCATGAAAGAGACAATATTTATTAATCATGATGAATTAAGAATTAAAAAGATGAAAGGGCAGCTGACCGGTTTCGTACCTCGCTCAACAGAGCCAAATATCGAGATATCGTGTAAAAAATATAATAATGATGCTATGAGAATTATAGCGAGAGAAAAGGGGTAAAAATACGAAAAAAATAAAACGAAAAAAGTTCAATAAAATAGAAACAACACTATGCCCCAGCAGATTTTCTCTTTGCTTGCAAAGAGAAGGCCTCAATGACTTAATATAGATTGTTTCTAGGATCTTGAGATGGTAGGGAGAGTGCGACTTACTAAGAATGGAGAATAGGTCGCCATTAGAGGCACAAGGTGCGGTTATTTATACGATGTTCAGCTATCAACGAACCATAAGTATTATGTAAAACGTCCGTTGGTGAATAATTTGCGTTGCGAATTTTTATGGGCACGTGTTGTTTGACCCGGATGTCTAATCTTTGTGACGCCATATATATATATATATATATATATATATATATATATATATATATATATATATATATATATATATATATATTGAAGAAGGGAATGGTTCTCAAAAAGTTTCTACGGACTATCCTGAAACTGAAATTGGGATTTACTTTGCTTCTACAACCATCGAATAAACTCGGCACGAAATTGTATACTTGTTCATTCATTCTCAGTTTTTATCTTTTAAAAAAAAAAATATTATTATCATTTCTCCCACTTGTGCGCTTATGATTTTCCGTTGACTGATTACCCATATATATATATATATATATATATATATATATATATATATATATATATATATATATATATAAAGGAAGAGAGAAGTATGTTCATATATACATATGTATATATATTCGTTCACACTCTCTCTTTCTATGTCTCTTGCTCTCTTTCTCTCTCTCTCTTTCTCTCTCTCTCTCTCTCTCTCTCTCTATATATATATATATGTATATAAAGAAAGAAAGAGGGACAGAGAAAGAGACAGACAGAAACATCGAGAAAGAAAAAGAGCAAGTAAGATTATATATTATATTACTGCTTAATATATATACACTTATGTTATAAGATTATATATTACGTATATATATATATGTTGTTTCAGTATTTACATGAGTAGAGCTTAGTCGTAGTATAGAAATATGCTCATGACAAGCGAGCTACACACACGCACACACACACATATATATATATATATATATATATATATATATATATATATAGAGAGAGAGAGAGAGAGAGAGAGAGAGAGAGAGGGAGAGAGATAAAGAGGGAGAGAGGCTGTGGCAGGTGAGGGAGAGAGGGTAAGGGAGTAAGAAAGAGAGAGAGAAACAGAAATTCTGCGGCAGATAGATAGATAGATAGAAAGATAGATAGATAGATAGATAGATAGAGAGAGAGATAGAGAGAGAGAGAGAGAGAGAGAGAGAGAGAGAGAGAGAGAAAGAGAGAAGATACCAAGGTGTGTATTTGCATTTTTTAGGAGATGGGTTGGGGAGCGGCTACTGAGCTTAGCCGCAGTATTAGCAGTCTGAGCACTAGCACTGACTGTAGTAGCTGTAGAAGAAGGAGAAATTTATATTGGACGGTCAGGTGACAACGATGTATAGATACGCTGCTTGGAACGATCGAATGTTAAGCGCGCGCGCGCGTGTGTGTGTGTGTGTGCTTGTGCGTGTGTCTGTGAAGGCTTCGATCGAACGACACTGTGTCGACCCAGTTCGGGTAAGTAATTGGCCCTTCACGCTAGTCAGTGTCAAAAGCGGACTGAAGCCGTTGGCCAGTCGGTATGCAATGCGTCGATCAGCCCGGGAAAAAGTCTCTAAAAGGCAGTCAAGGATAAAGATGGTGATCCCCCCCCCCACATCATCACCATCATCTCTCTCTCTCTCTCTCTCTCTCTCTCTCTCTCTCTCTCTCTATATATATATATATATATATATATATATATATATATATATATATATAGCGCTCTTTTTTTCCCTCCCAGGTCTCTCTCTCTCTCTCTCTCTCCGAATATAAAGTATCGTCTGTGTTTATATACGAGATCAGTCGGTCTGAAAAATAACGGGACTGTATGTGGTACGTGCGGTGTGAGCTTATAGGCAAAAGAGAGACAAACGGGTTGTGTTATCATCTAAGATGATATATTGCGAGTAAACAACCGTCATCTTAACTTTCCGTATTTTTCAGTATGCTTTTGTTTACACCTCATCTTTTACACCGAGGGACGTACAATGAACACCGACTAACGAATAAAAAAAAAATGGAACAACTCCCCTATTCCCTTGATCTTGCTTCGTATGACTTTTTTCTTTTCTTTTCACCTAAGGTCAACTGAATAATCAGGAGGTGACAGTGGTAAAGTGGATACTGGCGTCGGCTGACGACCTGGGCATGCCGAGTTCGAACCCAGTCGATTCTATGGCACCACTTTCACTTATGGATACTGGCGACCTTTACGTGTTTGCGTCACGGGCCCATGTGAAAATCATTATGTTTTCTCTCTTTTCATTTTAGGAGTTGTATTTATTATTACCTTCTGGTATTTTCTTTCCCCTGCCATTAATAATTATGGCATATGTTTTTTGTTTTTTTTCAGGGAAACGAGGTCTTTACTCGGGCTCATCAGGCCTTCAAATTGTTTATCTCAGCGGAACAGAATCTGCGAAAAGCAGTCAAGTACATTTCAGTCGTAAAGACGTTGATGAACTGGTCCAGTCAACCACAAGCAGTAAACAGTTTAAAGGAGTGGACATCCTCATCACTTCCCAGTGGACAAAAGAGGTGGAGAAATATGCCTCTGAAGCGATCAGTCTATCACTTTTCTTTTCCGAGTGATTTCTCTTAACAATGGTGAAATGGATAACGATGCAGTCTGGCCACCTGGGTTTACCAAGATCGAATCCGGTCAGTTTCGTAGTATCACTTTCATCTATTGATCTTGGCAACCTTCACGTGGTCCCTCCTGTAAGTACCTGATTCTAGAAAGAATGAGGAAACCAATTCCAGTAATAGAATCGAGCCGACCCAAAAAAGTCATACGATGCTGATTCATACAAATTTATTGGCCTTTAGCATATACTGACATTTTTTAGTTTAAACATTCAGATGATAACTGGACAAGGTGTACATTCAGCACTACAATTATACTGCAGCACTTCGGGGACCAATTCTTTGATACGAGTAGATTATCCGGACAGCGACTCATAATGTAGGCAGCTGAAGTCTTGTTGTGTCGATGACACATAGCAGTAGTTCGTTTTCTATTCTTCTTCTTCTTCATTGTTGTCGTTGTCTTCTTTTTAATAACTGCAGTTGTAATAAGAATATGACTGTGACTAGGGAGCTGAAAGACATCTCAGACGAACTTACAGAATAATGAAGACTGCTTCTGAATCGAAGCACAGCACATTGAAGGGGTGAAACCATGCCGTTTGGAATTGGAATAAATGGTTTGTGACACCAGTTCCGTTACTTCTCAGACACACCTTAGTCGAATGGTTCCAAAAAAATGGATGGTTACATTTAATGCTACTACGAGAAACTTCCTTTCCTTCAACAATTATCAGACACCTTTTCAGCCACGGATTGACGTGGCTGATATCACCATATCTGAGAGTCCAACGTTCAAACTTCCTGGCTTAACACTCACCGAAACACAAATTAGAATGAATACATAGAAGATAATGCCCTGTCTGCTGCAAAGAAGGTGACCTCCCTTCTCACACCTGTCAGTATTCTACGTCTCTATAAAACCACCATTCACCCATGCATGAAGTATTGTTGCCACATATGGGGTGGTGCACCAACCACCAGTCTCTACCTCTTGGACAGGGTAGCAAGAACTACAAAAACCTAAAGTCGCCATCTCTCCTGCGACTTGGGACTCCAGGGTGAACGCCGTACCAGGTACTTCTAGTAGCGGTTTCGTTTACTTCGTTGATAGAGCACCGGCGTCCATATTTCGAATCTCGTTATGTCTAACCACGCTAGTGGCTCGTAGACGACGAAACAGCTGTCTGTAGATAATTGTATTACATATATATGAGTTCATCGATGTTCGTTTCCCTAGGACTTTGTTACTGTACACTTTACAAACAAAAACTGCATGCTAAAGTATATCTTAGTTTTGGGATTGAGTTATGTTTGCATATATTATTATTATTATTATAATTATTTTATAGAAGTATTATTATTTTTTATTATGCTTATATAGAGTAAATAGAATTATTATTTTGCCATCTCGTATACATACGTTTGTGATGTAAATAAGATTGCCAGCTAATAAAAGAGAGTTTCTCTTTCTTTAAATGCTCACGGAGACATTAAGAAATGTTAGAGTAATTGGATCAACAAAGAGTGAGATAATGCGAGAGACAGATAGATAAATAGATAAATAGATAGATAGATAGACAGACAGACAGACACATAGATAGATATAGAGAAAGATAGATAGATAAATAGATAGATAGACAGATATATATAGAGAGATATAAATAGACAGATAGACAAAGATAAACAAAAATAAATATTATATATATATATATATATATATATATATATATATATATATATATATAGAGAGAGAGAGAGAGAGAGAGAGAGAGAGAGAGAGAGAGAGAAAGAGGGAGATAGATAGATAGTGTTAGGAGAAAATTATGGAAACTACGAGCATTCGTAATTAAAAATTTCTATAAATGTTTATTATTATTATTATTATTATTATTATTATTATTATTAGTAGTAGTAGTAGTAGTAGTAGTAGTAGTAGTAGTAGTAGTATTAGTATTAGTATTATTACTCACTAGGAGTTCTAATACAGGTCATAATCAGTGATTGCTCACTAATAATAACCGGTGGTGTTCCCTGGAGTCTGAATGACAACAAGCCTCCCCCAGATTTCTAGTACTTACCACCTCTTTTGATAACCATTGCAAATGACTTTGCGTCATCGCAAAAGGTGCTTACCATTGACTTATCGCTGTCACCGACCATTGGTATTTGGATGGCAATAAGTGCCCCCAAAGTTCAAGTACTCTCCGTACCCTTCCAGTAGAGGTCTGGTTAATGCTCTTCTCCCCCGGTCTTTCCATTCCCCTTGACTCTTTACGACTATTTTGTATGGGATCAACCGAGGCTAGGTCAATGTCATTAATGTTCTTTTGGTGAGTGGAAAACAGTTTATGAATTTTTTTCCAATTTCTTCTTCTTCTCCTCTTTCTTCTTCTTCTTCTTCATCATCATCATCATCATCATCATCATCATCATCATCATGACCGAAAATACACCTTGCGATATAGCAACAGCCGCTTACCATTGATTTCTCGCTGGTAAGGACCATGGGTCTTCTCTGGGATTTGGGTGGCAATAAGCCTCCCCAAGGTCCCAGCACTCTCCGCACTCTTCCAGTGGAGGTCTGGTTTGTGCTGTCCCTCTTCGGTCTTCTCATCTTCCTTAATCCTTTACAAATATTTTGTGTGGAGAGCTTATGGTATTATTTCTTGCAATTTCTGATTATTCGTTCATTTTTGTGTGGTGTCAGCTGAGGCCAGTGTTATTTATTGGAGAGAGGGGGGCTTATGATGTGATGTTTATTTCAGTTTCTGTTCCTTGGTTCATGATGTGGCGTTCTTCATGTGGTTTTGTTTTCGTCCTGTTGTAAATTGCATTTGACTAGTTACCCTTCGTAGCTTATGCGGGTTGGTTTCCGCATTCGAGGATTTTACTAAAGATTGCAGCTGTTTTGATCATTACCGTCCTTTGTATAGTCTCAGCGATCCCTTTGATGCCAATTTCTCCTAGTATTTTCTCCAGGCTGTTTGGGACTCTTCCTAGTGCTCCTACAATTATTGCTATAATACTGACTTTCTCTATGCCCAATATTCCTTTCAGTATATTTGTGGCTTGGTATACCAAGCCACAATATTTGCCAAGGAAAGACCGAATAACAAGAAGTGCTACGTGGATATGACCTCCCTAGATTTTAAAACCAGATATTATGACTACAAAAGCACATTTAAAAACATAGAACGTCGAATTAAAACAGCACTAGCAAACCACTATTGGAAGCTCAAAGAAAATGGATGCTCACCAATAATTGAATGGAAAATAATACGACAGGCCAGTACATGTAGACATTTAGACAACCCGTGTAGATTATGCCTGAATGAAAAATTTGAAATCCTAAACTTTAGAGATCCCCAACATCTATTAAACTGTAGAAGTGAGATAGCAAACAGCTGCTTACACAGAAATAAATTTAACTTAGGCTAACGATAAATAAATTAATAAACAAATAAGTAAAACTAAACAAAAACTTAACAACTTAAAAATTAAAACCTAAAATAGAAATACAAGGAGCCACGTGTTAAAATAAATTCACCCATTATATTGACACAACAAAGAAAACAGGATATAAACCAATCTATAGAAAACAGAAAAATAGAACAGGATATAGGATAACACAAACAAGACCTTTGTTCGCGGGAAGCCCAACGATTGGCTGAGAGAACAACAAAGAATCTGATTGGTTAACTTGCTAACCGTGTATATAAAAACATCCGGCAAAAATAACTCCATGCATTTTAGCCTGACGATTCCCCCGGGGATGAAACGCGGGAGCCTCTGTGTAGCTTAATTGCCATAAATATATTTTCATAGCTTACTACCTGGCTCTACTCACGTGTCGAGCACTGCTGAAGTAAATACTGAAAATTGATACATAAAAAATTATATCTCCTTATAAAATTTTGTGTGGATACATGAAATAATAATAATATTATATATATATATATATATATATATATATATATATATATATATTAAGTTACCTAATTACTTAGTATAAGTTTCTAGGATACTCTTAAATAATAAAAAAACGATAGATTCCCCTCCCGTGTTCGTCTTATGAATTGATGCCTGCTTATCAAACGCTTCTTGCTCCGGCTCTGTCAAGATTTTATATGCCCGTCGACACTTATAAAATACAGTACTTTTTTTCCTCGCGTGACTAATAAATTCTTTTTTAAATTTCAAGTTGTTTCAACACAAGAACACGCTAGAATATTCTCCCCCTCCACTGGAAGGCAAGTATCAGAAGTTAGAATTATTACTTAAAAATACAAATACAAAATGACTTATTATTATTATTATTATTATTATTATTATTATTATTATTATTATTATTATTATTATTATTATTATTATTATTATTATTATTATTATTATTATTATTACTATTACTATTACTATTATTATTATTATTATTATTATTATTATTATTATTATTATTATTATTATTATTATTATTTAATATTATTTAATAGTATTTATTATTATTTATTTATTATTAGCGCTGCCTAATGTGTTTTGCTAAAATTGCTGTTTCTTTTCAGATATCTTCAGAAAGAGGTAATTAAAATTCATTAAAATGACAGATCTATCGGCGATTAAAGCAGTTTGAATTGTTAAGTGGGGCTAGCGTATCTAGAACGGCCGAAATATTTGGTGTATCAAGAAGTGTCTCGAAAGTAATAACATCCTTTGAAAAAGAGGGTAAAACCTCTTCGTCAAAAAATAATGGAAGAAAACCAAAACTTTCAGATTGGGACCGTCGGACTCTTACGTGAATTGTTTCCACATCACCGCGGGAGATGATGTACATAGCCCTCTTTCCTACCGTGACAGAGTATAAAATCGACTTCGAAATCTAGTGAGGCACGAGGTATGATCTCTTCTCTTCCATACCACCCCTTCCTCACAGTAGCCCCTGCTAGTCTCTCTCTTCTCTATCGTTATTTCCATGAATGGTGCTCGACTGAGCTCCAGTATTTGATTCCATCTTTGTAAGACATTCACAGTCTAAATACCACAACGAAAAAAGTATTTACCTTTATCTCTCCATGTGCCTATCGATCGTCAGACGGAATTTCCCTGGACAGAACTTCTTTGCAAGGGCTTCCAGTTTGTGAGACATTAGCGCAGGACTGCTTCACTGACAACTACAATTTGGTCGTCTTTAAATCCGAATTGAGCAAATTTTTGTCATGCAGTCAAACACAGTTACTACCATTGCTCAATGTTAGTACTACTATTTTTAGTACTACTATTTTGCTTAATGTTAGTACTACTATCTTTTAGTACTACTATTTTTAGTACTACTATTTAGCTCAATGTTGGTAATACTATTTTTTAGTACTACTATTTTTAGTACTACTATTTTGCTCAACGTTAGTGATACTATTTTTTAGTACTACTATTTTTAGTACTACTATTTTGCTCAATGTTAGAACTACTATTTTTTAGTACTACTATTTTTAGTACTACTATTTTGCTCAACGTTAGTAATACTATTTTTTAGTACTACTATTTTTAGTACTACTATTTTGCTCAATGTTGGTAATACTATTTTTTAGTACTGCTATTTTTAGTACTACTATTTTGCTCAATGTTAGTACTACTATTTTTTAGTACTACTATTTTAGTACTACTATTTTGCTCAATGTTAGTACTACTATTTTTTAGTACTACTATTTTTAGTACTACTATTTTGCTAAACGTTAGTAATACTATTTTTTAGTACTATTATTTTAGTTCTACTATTTTACTCAATGTTAGTACTACTATTTTTTAGTACTACTATTTTTAGTACTACTATTTTGCTCAATGTTAGTACTACTATTTTTTAGTACTATTATTTTAGTACTACTATTTTACTCAATGTTAGTACTACTATTTTTTAGTACTACTATTTTTAGTACTACTATTTTGCTCGATGTTAGTACTACTATTTTGTTTCGGATTTTTTAGATCAGGATTGATATTTTGCATTATTTGAATTATTCGGACTACTGTCATAATCTTCGATGTTATTCTCACAACGTTTCGGCCGATGTAACCTCTGACTGATACTCAGAATATAATTACGAATTACTTAAGACTTCTACCTGGTTATGTCTGATGGAAAGAGAGCAAACTACCCCCGTAAATAAAGGGCTCCATTCGAGATTACCGAGTTTGAAATGAAGATTCCCGAGTTCGACAAGACGCACCTGAAAAAGGTCGGAGGTTACATCGAGCGAAACGTTGTGAGAATAACATCCAGAATGATAATAGTCGTCAGAATAATCTAAATATTCCAAAATAACACATACTCGTATAGTGTTTTTCACTCATCTTTTCATTGCAATCGTTCCATTCTCATTAACCTTTATCCGCGAGAGAATCTTGGCCTGCATTAATGGTGACCCCAATATTAAAAAACAACTTATAGCTCCCAAAATTACTTCAGGTAAATGTATTTATTTATTCTGATAATGATGTTCTTCGCTGAGATCGATAATGCGAATGAGAAGAGAAATCATCCCGTGTTAAAAACATATCGAGTTGATGATCTGTCAATCAGTAATCGAACGTAGCGTTCATCAGCGTATGTTATTGATCTGATTATTTTCGTAAGAATCGAAAGTACGTAAACACTGTTAATTCGAGATATAGCGCTATAATGTCAGGGAGTCTTGAACTATGGTTACGTACAGATATATAAGCTTAATATAAGTAAATACCGATGTTGAGAGATGTAGTTGTTTGATGTGAATAACTGCAGAAACGGTACTTCGAATATAGTACTTTATCTGAGTAAATACTAAAATAACCGTATTTAACGATATGGTAATTTTATGTCGATATCGAAATAACGATATTTTGGAATAGAGTAGTTTTATGGCAGTAGCGAAATAGTGGGATATTGGGATATAGTGGTTTATGTAACTACCGAAATAGCGGTATTTTGAGATGTAGTGGTTTTATGTAAATATCGAAATAACGATATGCTGAGATATAGTGGTTCATATAAGTACCGAAATAACGGTATTATGAGATATAGTGGTTTATGTAAGTACCAAAATAACGGTATTTTGAGATATAGTGGTCTCATGTAAATACCGAAATAGCGGGAATTGGGGAAATAGTGGTTTCATGTAAGTACCGAAATAGCATATTTTGGGGTATAGTGGTTTCATATAAGTACCAAAATATCGGTAATTTGGGACATTGTAGTTGTATGTAAGTACCAAAGTAATGGTATTTTGGGATATAGTGGTTTCATGTACGTACCAAAATAATAGTATTTTGGGATATAGTGGTTTCATGTAAGTATCGAAATAGCGGGATTTTGGGATATAGGTGTTATATGTAAGTACTCAAATAACGGGATTTTTAGACGTAGCGGTTTTATGTAAGTACTGAAATATCGGGATATGGGGATGTTGTGGTTTCATGTAAGTAACAAAATAACGATATTTTGGGACATAGTGGTTTTATGTAAGTACCGAAATGACGGTGTTTTGAGATATATCAGTTCTACGAAAGTGCCCAAATTACGGTATTTTGTGGATAGAGTCTTTTCATGCAAGTACCGAAGTAACGGTATATAGAGATATGCGGTTTGATGCCGGCAGATTTTCTACTTTAATAGCTTCTTGATGAAATAGGGAAACTCATTTTACTTAATAAGATATTATAATGGAGTCGATAATCAGCATCATTATTAGCTTTATCAATTAGTTTATCTACTATCCGTTTCTTCATTGTTCTCGCATATAAACAAAAAGATAAAAAGGGAAAACTAAAAACCTTACTGATGAGTAAACAAGAATGAGACCCGTCCCAGGAGAGGTAAAATTAATTCTTCGAACAGAACATTTTTCCATCAAATTTATCTGCCCTTACACATAATACTACTAAGCTCTTTTTCTTTTTTTTATCAGAATGCGTTACATGTACGGCATCATCACGTTGACACACACGTTCTCGTTAGATCACCGAAGTTAAGCAAATTTCAGCCTGGTCAGTACTAAATGGGTGACTATTTGGGAATACCAGGTGCTGCACGTGGCATGGAGAGGACATGGCGCAACCAGGTTCTATCATGTCCACTTCTTCTTCTTTCGTGTGAATCAGATGATTCTGGTGTTGGCATTAGTTTCCCCAATGTTTTTCTAGTTAGAAATCTTTCTGGAAAGACATCGGGTACTTACGGGTAGGACCACGAGAAGGTTACCAACAAGTGAAAGTGGTACTGTGGAACCGATTGGATTCGAACTTGGAACACCCAGGTCTTCAGTCCGTGTCGATATTTAACCACCGTCACCTAAAAAGTTTTGACGGATAAAATGTCTGCATAACTCGCCGGCGACACCCCTTGACGTTATGGGATATGGATGGATTACATGATTTTTATTTTAGAAAATGTTTAAAATGGAAGGCTTAAGCTGAATTTTTAAATTGGAGGTTGTTCCCATATTATGCTCCTAAAACCGTTTAAAATACCCCAAATGAACTGTAATTTGAGGAAAATTTATAAATCGATGCTTAATACCTAATGTTAAAATTTCACAAAAATCGGAGGTATATTAATTTTCACAAAGGGTTTCCACCACCTTTTACCTCCTTCGCATAAAAATAAACAGAAATAAATATAGCCCACATTTGGACCCCTTACGCCTCGCAGCTGTGTTTAAAAATTCATAACGATCGGTTAATTAGCTTAGGGGTTAATCCTGTACATACAAATTTATAAACATATCATCTTTATATCGACAGAGATAACAGGGTTTATTTGCGCCCTATGTGTGTGGAGATCTTGTCTCAATGGTACATTGATAGAACTGGTCTGGATAGAGAGAGGACTGACTGCAAGTCACACACTAGTCTGGACGAATCGGAACAGTGAACAAAAGAAGTTCGCTCTTTGTTGGTGTAACCGAAATGTGGGGGAAGAGAGAGTGAGGAACCGACAAACATGCCGTGACGTTGATGGTCAGACCGAAAATGGAGAAAAGCGGAAGTGAAACTCTGAGCACGAATTTCATATTTTTAACTACGTGGGTAAATAAACCAATGGTTGGCCGCCTTATCGTCACGTGATTGGGGACTATACGTAGTAGGAAAAAAATGAATTAAAAGTTATGTTAACTGTCTGGTGTTATAATCAGTATATAATTATTATAAATGTTGAATGAATAAAGTTCTTGATGAAAAAGACATCGAAGAAATGACGCTACGGATTTGTTACTTTAAAAAGAAATACTTTATTTATTTACTTCAATTTTAAAAAAAAACGACACGAGAACTTCGATATATAAACCGATAGTGTTTGATTCACTAACATTTTAGTCATTCATTCGCCAAATCATGAGGCTTTGAGTAAAAATAATACATTTTTGTTTCATTTTACTTCAGTCGAAGTTCTCCGAAATCAAGGGACCACTTCCTGGGGCTAACACTTGATCTCTATATGAGATACATAGATATTCGAATATTCCATTAAAGTTCTCCTTTACCTGTCAAACGTTGAGTTAGTAAAGAAGTTAAGAACATTAATTTTCCCCTCCCCAATTGACAAGTTAACTATGTTATAGTATACTTTTCTTGTGGTCTCTTGGTCATACCGGATTCCAGGATAATAATTCATATAGTCTGGTGAAGTATCCAGCTAAGTGCTGTTACTTGAGGTAACATGACTTGGAGAAGATGCACCATTCCTCGTATGAACCAGTATATAGCTGTGTCGAAGAGACCTTATTTGGGCTTCGAATCTATGTTTTTTTAATATTTGGTCAGGGTTTATTTGTAGGGTGAAGTAACGTCATGTCAGGTTGCCCTGACAAACCCTGGTACAGAGAGACCGAAGACACTCAAGGATGGTGTCTAGTTGGTAATTCAAACTCTCATATATATATATATATATATATATATATATATATATATATATATATATATATATATATATATATATATGTATGTGTGTGTGTGTGTGTGTGTGTGTCATGATGCTTTGTTGCTTATGACCATGTTTGTGCGGGTACTATAATTAAATAAACTATTTGGGACGCGGGGCGTGGGATAAGCAAAGAATACGAAAAAATAGAAAATGAGACTCGTACATGATTCGAACCTGTGCTTGAGAAGAGGAGCCACCTTACGCGGGCGTTTCCTTAGACCGCTTTGCTCGTTAGCAATCATACCAAAACAAAACGAAACAAATCATACCAAAACAAAACGAAACAAATCAAACCAAAACAAAACGAAACAAATCATACCAAAACAAAACGAAACAAATCATACCAAAACAAAACGAAACAAATCATACCAAAACAAAACGAAACAAATCAAACCAAAACAAAATGAAACAAATCAAACCAAAGCAAAACGAAACAAATCAAACCAAAGCAAAACGAAACAAATCAAACCAAAGCAAAACGAAACAAATCAAACCAAAGCCAAACGAAACAAATCAAACCAAAGCAAAACGAAACAAATCAAACCAAAGCCAAACGAAAGAAATCAAACCAAAGCAAAACGAAACAAACCAAACCAAAGCAAAACGAAACAAATCAAACCAAAGCAAAACGAAACAAATCAAACCAAAGCAAAACGAAACAAATCAAACCAAAGCAAAACGAAACAAATCAAACCAAAGCCAAACGAAACAAATCAAACCAAAGCCAAACGAAAGAAATCAAACCAAAGCAAAACGAAACAAACCAAACCAAAGCAAAACGAAACAAATCAAACCAAAGCAAAACGAAACAAATAAAACTAAAGCAAAACAAAACCAATTAAACCAAAGCAAAACGAAACAAATCAAACCAAAGCAAAACGAAACAAAGAAAACTAAAGCAAAACGAAACAAATCAAAACGGTAATAAATAAGAACCATAACCTAGATTGTAACGAGATATAGGCCAGGGTGTGGGTAGAGGTCGCGTTTAGAATGAGATTGTGATTGTGGTGATAATTGGATGTTTGGAACAAAAATAGTTATATAAAAATGTATTGTTTGTCGTTTCAGTTATATTGGATTGGGAAGGAAAACAATTTTCAGAATTACAGTCACCGATCGATGGAGAATCGGGGAAAAACAACAGAGGCAGAATTGAGATCGAGGTGAGTGCACGTTCCACCTTTTGCTCCCTCCAGCGGGGACTGGGGTGCTGACTGTATATGTAAAGCTGAGTGTATAAAGAGAATGGCGTCATTCCAAGACAATAAAATGTAAGCTATGAAAAACACTTTTTGGTCTGACTTTTCATTTTTTTTGCTGCAACATTTTCGCCTTGAATCTCATTAAAGACCCCTAAAGCCCGACTCTATCATCGCCGTGGTAGGGACTGTGACAATGTGGTAGTGTCAGAGCTATGCCGTTTGAAACTCTTGCGGACAGGTTTGGCACCAAGCGGTATTAGGGACGGAGCACGGCTAACATGGCTCTGGTAAACATTCAGAAGGAGTCGGCATCAGCATCCGTTGTCCTCTGGTTATCCGCAAATCAATAGAGTAAAAGTGGCAACGTAGATTCTGCACCATTGTTTTCTGTGTTCTGGGTCAGACCTTTACTGAGTTTGTATGCAACCACTGAGCCTTGCTGCTCTCAGTGTTATGGGTAAAAACCTGCAATTCTGCAGGTTGACGAATATCTGCAACCAACGTGTAGGACTTCATGCAGACCATACAACCCTAAGAATGATCTTTGTGAGCTTTATGCCGAAGTCCGACTCGCTTAACAAACATCTCAGTAAATACTAACCGTCCTCAATGACCTGGCCTTCCTTACACATTTCTCAGGCAAATTAAATTTTTCTACTAATGAGTCACTGTTTATCAAGGCCCAAAGGACACTCGAGGATAAGGGTTAATGAGTTTTTTCAGGTGGACGGTGAAACAACACCCGGAGACGATGGTTAAAACTAGGCAGAATTTAATTATTTAAGTAAACGTTTCAACAAGAACCTGTTAACATTTGACTTAAAAACGGCCATTTTGTAGTCAACTGGGAAGTAGACCCGTGGTAATCTGTTCCATAGACGTGTAGTTCTTGGAGAGAATCGCAAGAGATTCATTCACGATCGGTCACCTTTGTCTACCCGATAGCATAACCACTGAGCTATTCCCACTTTTACTGCTTACAACCTGTTGCTTTTCATATCAATTCAAAGCGTCGACAAAGCCTTTTTTTAGTCCACTTTCAGTTGGAGTACTGTACTTGTCTCTTGTTAATTGTAAAAATGGCGGCCACGCGTACCTCTTTGCCGTTTTCGTTTGAGAGTAGCCCATAAGAGTCGCTCATAGACATTGCCGCCGGCATTTCTATTGGGTTCATCACCACTAAAACGACTCATCTTGGGATGATCGTTTATGGATAGGGAATTTGATCAGCAATCTTGTGGTTTATTCTGAAAAAGTAAAAATTACAAATGAGAAACGTTTTGTTTTACGGCATATCAACCTCTTGTTCGCTTATTTAATAACATACTATTTTAGCAAAAGTGTTTATGCTTCAAGTTCCTAATATCTTCAATGATTCATTTATGGTGTTTTCTTTAATTAGTTACTGACAAGCATGGTTACTCCGCGTTGCCCGGTGGGGGAGGCATTGACAACAAAATAGAAGAGTTAAAAAGTGTGGGTCGCATCTTCCTTTTAAAACTGCTCTCTTTCTCTACTACTCTCTATCCTCTCTCCTTATCTCCCCCTTCCCTTTCTGTTCTCCCCTCTCCCTTCTCTCTTCTTCACCCCCGTTCCTCATGCCCTCCATCTTCCCTCCCCTCTCTCCTCTCCTCACCTCTCTCTTTACCTCTTTCTCCTCCAGCCAAGAAGGATTTCCCAGCCTCCGACAAAGGACAGAAAAGATACTACACTTTGAATTATTTATTTGCAGAAAATATTAAAAAATACATTTAAACAAATTAGCCACAAGGCCATCAAAATTGTGTTATTGGTTATCGTTGGTCTATAGTGATAACAATGTCTATCATATTCTTTACTAGAATCATCTCAGTCACCACAATACCACATTTACTCTCGGGGCCGTCCTACTTAAGATGTCCCCAAATTGATTAGAAAGTTTATTGCTCATAAATATACATCTATTAATAATGGAGATTATGTATCTATCTATCTGTCTGTCTATCTGTCTGAAGCCGAAACTCCATCAGAGTAATATTACTATTTACTTAGTCCGCCAGCTTCTTTATATACTACTACAAAAAACCACCGTAAACACTATGCGCATTACTCAATTTACATAATCAATTGTTTTTACACTTCTAATAAATTAGTATTCGCAAATATACACTCATGATTGTTTTCTTCAGATTTCCACATGTATTTACGCTATTTTGCTCGCTAATAATCTTACTTATAAATTATAATTATTTCTTATTATTATTTATATATATACATACATGAAATGGGTTACGTAGTTAATATATCTATTGCTAAACTGATTGAACAACCAGCGTTAATCCATTGAATTGGTTACCTCCCTCTGATTAAGAATTTGAGAGGGGGGGGGGTCAAAACTTTTTTTTCTTTTTTTTAAACTAAAAATATTTCTAAAACAAAAAAAAAAAATCGGGGTGGGGTCGAATTTTTTTTTCTATATTTTCAACTAAAAACATTATTGGTCATAAACAAAGAAAATCAATGTCTAACCACCCAAGAAATGTGACTGGGGCTCCATCGATTTACGCGTGAGCGTTCATTTCTGACGCGGCATTCTAGCAAAAATATGCGACCGGAGGGAGCATATATTTGCTACTATATATAAATATTTCATTGGTACAAAACGGAGAGTGGGGAAAGAACAAAAAACGAAAACATTTTTTAGTAATGCGTTCCCAACTTTTTCTAAATAATAGATCGCCCACTGTTTTCCAGTTTGTTCAAAACCGGAAACAAGCAAGCCAAAAATGTGTATTTTTGTTCGGATTTCAGTTCAAAAGTCATTAGAAAAAATTGCCTTAACTATCGACTGATTAATTTTGTTCCTTGTAACTCCCAAAAGTATGAATATTACTAAAAAATATGTCCATATTTTGGACGAGGAAATGCTGAAAAAGAATACATCAGCTTCGTGGGTGTATCTTGTGTAGTTTCTGACTTTTAGTCGGACACACACACATAACTACTCTTTATATCATAGATGATGTTAAATATTTATGTATAACAACGGATGAAGTTTAATGCCATACCCAGAACAGAATTCATTCAACTCACAGATGTGACCCTTAAGGGGTACTACCCACTTCGGGGGTAGAAGGGACCTGAGAGTAATGGCAACTAATGTGATCCAACCGTTTGCCGGGGAGTGTAACTTAGTGTGTCCGCGCCGTGAGGACTCTCCTGGAAGAGCTCTTTCGTCCTGGCACTGTACCACACTAGCTTTCCGGACTAAACGATAGGCACACCCCCTTTAACATAAGGTCGTTTAGCTGGACGGACATTTTTTCCGGTAGCTTTAGGGGGCGTGATTAGGCGTCATTGGTGTCATTAATTCTCTCCAGATAATTAATCATCTGCTGGGACCGCTGTGGGAATGGAGGCTTGTAAAGAGGGTACAAAATATTTTATATATAAAACACATGAAAATTTATTTATACCGAGGGAACATATTTACTCGAAGTTGAGTTAGTGAGCTGACTCTAACACGAGCTGTTGCGTAGACAAGCACACACCAAACTGATTTCGTAAAGTTAAAGTCATTGATGATGCGCTACTTTTTAGCAACAGTATAGGAGATGCCAACAAACGAGAACCTACAAATGATGGATCAAGCTATCTTAAAGGAACTAGATGTCACCTCAATGGGAGAAGCCTAGTCAATCCTTAAGCAAGCTAAGATGATCTAAACTCAGGCGACCTACGCGATCTACGTTAATGCATAAGCAGCCAAGCACACCAGCTTTATCTCGAAATGGCCCCCAACAATTCAAAAAATTCCGAATTGATTCGGTTCACCAAAATGACAGGTATGCCGACGTCGCAGGCCAACATCCAACTATACAATTCTGCCAATGAGTTCGTCTAGAATGCCATAGTACACACCAACCCTAAATTCTTCACCACTAATCGAGACAAGCTACTAGGTATGATAGAGGCATTGGTCACTAAGAAGTACAAATCTCATCGTTCGTCGCCTCACTTTAGCCTCTATGCCACAGGGTTAGAGTGAAACAATACATAACTACCTCGTCCGCTTCTGGGCCATAGCCCTGGTCTGCAATTTTTTCTGTGAGCATTATCTGTCCGACATGTACATCAAGGACTAACTCATCAGGGGAATGGCGAACGACACCCTCCAAGCAGACCTGTTTCGAACGGGGCCGTTTATTTAATCCACGGGGGTAGCGTGTTATCGTTTCATCAGTCATGCCCCGGTCGAAGTCTTCAGTAAATTGTAATTGTATTCTTTGTATCGCTCGTGATGAGGATTGAACATTTAACCTCCAGAAGACTGTCACTTAGAACTGATTATCACTTAGCACTTATATCCGTTGCGCAACGAGTTACCCAATCATGGCTGACAGACGAAAGCAAGCTATATCCGTGGATTAGATAAAGGGTTCGAAATTCTGTACAGATTCCTGAGTTCGACAAGATGCACCTGAAGAAAGTCGGAGGTTACATCGGCCGAAACGTTGTGAGAATAACATCCAAGGTGAGAACAGTAGTCCGAATAATCCAAATAATACAGAAAGAATGCGTTTACTTTTTTGCAGAAGTTCAAACTCGGTCATCACACCGTTTTCACAAACAGATACCAATATCAACACAGCTTGGGGAGGAAGGGTCTACAAGTGATCGGACAGTACGAAGGTGGTTTGAGAAATTGCGAGTCTTTAAAATGATGAAGGTAGAGGACGGCCATGCACGTTTTGACGATGAACGTTTGAAGAAATTATTGAACGAAACCCACGTCAAAGTGTCAGAGAAAAATCTAAGGCATTTGATCTCAGTATTTCAACGGGTGTCAGACCATCCGACTAAAATTGATGAGGTGAAAAAATCTCGATGAATCGGCTTCATATGAGCTCATATTTTTTTTTAATAAAATCGGCCATTATTTTCCGAACAGCCATTAGTATATCTAGAGAGAAGACATGTACTTCACCCATCTGACATATTTCAGCTTTTTTTTTTAATAAACATATCTGCGAATCAGAGCGCATTAGACGCGTGTGACTGTTGTATAGAATTTAACCCATCAATACATCCCTTCCCCCCCCCCATTACCTCGTCCCACCTTCCCCCAACCGGAACCCGTGCAAAGACGAGTACTTCCGCTGGTAAATAAACCAAATTGCCAAGTGCGTATCGATCGGAGTCATATGACCTTGACTTTGTGACGTCATCAATGGTGCATGGCGAAGATAGCTTGAAGCATAGATTTTTTTTTCTGTTGCTACTACGGTAAATAGTTAATAACCAACTTTGTCAGATCTCTACTCTCACTCTCTTTCTATCTCTATCTATCTATCTATCTATCTATCTATCTATCTATCTATCTATCTATCTATCTATCTGTCTTCCGCCTTTCTGTTTTGGCCTCTATAATTCTCTTCACTTTCATTCTCTTACTCCCTTAATACACACACAGACACAGACACAGACACAGACACACACACACACACACACACATATATGTATGTGTGTGTGTGTGTGTGTGTGTATGTATGTATAATGAATAATAAAAATGCACTTACAAACAGACGCTTCATAACGGTCAATACGTGAAAAGCGTCCTTTTAAATAACACTACGCTTCCGAGGATCGGTAACACAACAGTTTTGCACCACTTTTATGTCTTCTTCTGAAGATTAAAATCAAGATTTAATGATACTAAACCTTATGTCTAGAATCCATATTTCAAAATCAATTACATGAATTTGATTCTAGAAAATGTCTCAAATTTAAGGCTTAAGCTGAAACGGTCTTAAGTAGAAAATGACATTCAGGGAATCTTGTTTAATTTGTGTCTAATGACTATTGATCAAATTTAATGTAAATCTGAAATATTTGAATTTTCAAATGGAATATTGTGTCAATATTATGCCCCATAAAGCCTCTTTAAAATACTCTAAAGAAACTGCAATATGGGGAATATTCATTAATTCACACACACAGACACACACACACACACACACACACACACACACACACACACACATATATATATATATATATATATATATATATATATATATATATATATATATATATATATATTAAGACGTTAATTCACTCCCCATGGTGGGCATATCGATATGCGCTCCAACTACTAAGTCAAATATGACTTTCGCATTGGGGTTTAAACCGTGTGACTGGCAGGTGGTTTCCCATTCCATACTGATGATTGCAGGTTTGGCATGAAACACATGTGTTTATGGGTTTATTTGAAAAATAATATTTATAAATAATTATTCAAATCTCTGGCTAGATTAAGCACTTTAAGTAAGTTCACAACAAGCCGTCATTCATAACGTAATGCGATACTCTGGGCCACGCCTATTTAGTTTTCTAGACGGCTTGCTAGATGGCCGCTGAATTTGCCATTTAGACATTAATTCACTCTCCTATTTCCAGACAATGCGTGGTAGGCATATCGGTACGCGCTCCGACTACTAAGTCAAATATGACTTTCGTATTGGGGGTTGAACTGTGTGACCGGCAGGGACTGCCTCCTCCTATACTGATGATTGCAAGTTTGGCATAGAAACACATGTATATATATATATATATATATATATATATATATATATATATATATATATATATATATATATAAAGTAGGGGATGGTTATATATTTATATATTTGTATGTAGAATATTTACTCCTAAACTATTAATGGATCATTACATTTTGAAACACTGTTACTATGCGTAAAGGGTGGTAATGTAAAGAAATATTTAGGTTTATGCAAAGGTTTAAAAATAAGGTGGACCCCCCCCCCCTTGTGAAGATAAGTAGTCCTAAAACGTCCGATTCCTATTCCCGAGCTTTAAGTGGAACGGTCGGCTCTAACCATCTCCGTGACAGGACGCTAGTCTCTCGTCAGTAATAGTTCCTAACACCGCTGTAACACATTTGTACATCTTGATGGAGTGTTTTTCTTACACCACCCGGTAATTCTAAATGGTCACTCATCTAAATACTGTTTACTTTTATACACGGTCTATTGGTCATGAGCCGTTTATAGAAGATAATGGCATTCCAATATACATACAACCAAAATCAAATCTACCCTCATCCATTATAAAACATATTTAGGGTTCTATCGAGTGTAGTTAAATTTATGAAAACGTAATCTCTATGACACAGCTTTAAATATCCGTGTGTATATTTACATTTGAATTAAATATGCCAAAAATAATAAAAATAGGAGAAATAGAATTATTTGGTTAAATCCACCATATACTCAGATACGAAACACCGAACTAGATAAGAAATTCCTTACTGTTACTAATAAAGATAAGTAAAATGTTGACTGATGGGAGTGGTCAAATATGGCTGTAAAGTGTTTGTATAGTGAATTAAAATAAATAGCTTTTATTCGTAAGATGTGAATGTACATAAATAACTTATTACGGGTCTAATCGTGATAGACATTTTCTTAAACGTGGGGTGTTCATGCAATGATTAGTGAGGTTTGATCGTGATGGATATTTTTTAAAACGTGGGTTACGCATATAATTATAAGTTGGGGCTAATGGTAATGTAAATTTCTAGTATGTGGGTTGCGCATGTAACTATTAGTGGGTTTAAGCTTTATCAAAATTTCCCCGGACGTTGGTTGCGCAAGTAATTATTAGAAGGGTTTTATATCTAAATGAAAATTTCTCCAAACGTGGGTTTCGCATGTAATTATTAGTGGGGGTTTATCTTTATGAAAATTTCTCTAACGTAGGTTACGCATGCAATATTGGTGAGGTTTTGATCTTAATGAAAAATGTTCGAGCATGGTGTGCGCATTTAGTTATTAGTGAGGTTTTGATCTTCATGAAAATCTCCTAAACGTGAGTTGCGCATGTAATTATTAGTGGTGTTTGATCGTAATGAAAATTTCTCAAACCTGGGATGCGTATGTAATTATTAGTTGTGTTTTATTTTTATAAAAATTTCTCGAACGTGGGTGCGTATGTAACTATTAGTAAAGTTTAATCTTAATGAATATTTCTTAAACGTGGAGTGCGCATGTAACGATGCGTGGGTGTTTATCGTAATGAACATTTCTCAAACGTAAAGTTGACATGTAATTATTAGCAATCTTTTATCGTAAGGAAAATTTCTCACCGTGGGGTTGCACATGTAGTTATCAGTGGGTGTTTATCTTTTAGAAAATTTCGTGAACGTGGTGTGGGCATGTAATTATTAGTCAGCTTTTATCGTAAAGAAAAAGCTTCGAACGTAAGGCGCACATGTAATTATTAGTACGGTTTTGATCTTTATGAACATTTCTCGAACGTGGGGTTGCGCATGTAATTATTAGTGGTGTTTTATTATTAATGAAAATTTCTTGAACGTGGATATTGCATGTATTTATCAGTGTTTTTTTTGTCTCTATTGAAATTTCTCGAACGTAGGTAACGCATGTAATTATTAGTGGGGTTTTATCTTTATGAAAATTCCTCGAACGTGGTGTGCGCATGTAATTATTAGTGGGGTTTTATCTTAATGAAAATTTCTCGAACGTGGGGTGCGCATGTACTTATTAGTGTTTTTTTTTATCTTTATGAATATTTCCCGAACGTGGGGTGCGCATGTAATTATTAGTGGCGTTTGATCGTAATGAAAAGTTCTCAAACGTGGGTTGCGCATGTAATTATTAGTTGTGTTTTATCTTTATAAAAATTTCTCGAACGTGGGTGCGTATTTAAATATTAGTAAAGTTTAATCATAAATAATATTTCTTAAACGTGGAGTGCGCATGTAACGATTCGTGGGTGTTTATCGTAATGAACATTTCTCAAACGTGAAGTTCACATGTAATTATTAGCAATCTTTTATCGTAAGGAAGATTTCTCAACCGTGGGGTTGCACATGTAGTTATCAGTGGGTGTTTATCTTTTAGAAAATTTCGTGAACGTGGTGTGCGCATGTAATTATTAGTCAGCTTTTATCGTAAGGAAAAAGCTTCGAACGTAAGGCGCACATGTAATTATTAGTGCGGTTTTGATCTTTATGAACATTTCTCGAACGTGGGGTTGGAATGTAATTATTAGTGGTGTTGTATTATTAATGAAAATTTTTTGAACGTGGATATTGCATGTAATTATTAGTGAGGTTTTGTATCTATTCAAATTTGTCGAACGTAGGTAACGCATGTAATTATTAGTGGGGTTTTATCTTTATGAAAATTCCTCGAACGTGGTGTGCGCATGTAATTATTAGTGGGGTTTTATCTTAACGAAAATTTCTCGAACATTGAGTGGCATGTACTTATTAGTGTTTTTTTTATCTTTATGAACATTTCCCGAACGTAGGGGTGCGCATGTAATTATTAGTGGGTTATTATTTCTATGAACATTTTTCAAACGTGGACTTTGCATTTAATTATTAGTGGTGTTTTATCTTTATTGAAATTTCTCGAACGTAGATTGCGCATGTAATTATTAGTGGGGTTTTATCTTAATGAAAATTTCTTGGACGTGGGATTTGCATGTAATTATTGGTAGTGTTATAATGATAGGAAAACTTCTAAAACGTGGGTTGCGCATGTAATTATTAGTGGCGTTTGATCGTAATGAAAATTTATCATAGGTGGGTTGCGCATGTAATTATTAGTGGCGTTTGATCGTAATGAAATGTTCTCAAACGTGGGTTGCGCATGTAATTATTAGTGGTGTTTGATCGTAATAGAATGTTCTCAAACGTGGGTTCCGCATGTAATTATTAGTGGCTTTTGATCGTAATGAAAAGTTCTCAAATGTTGGTTGCGCATGTAATTATTATTGGCGTTTGATCGTCATGAACATTTATCATAGGTGGGTTGCGCATGTAATTATTAGTGGCGTTTGATAGTAATGGTAAGTGATCAAACGTAGGTTGCGCATGTAATTATTAGTGGCGTTTGATCGTAATAAAAGTTCTCAACCGTGGGTTGCGCATGTAATTATTAGTGGTGTTTTTATCGTAATTAAATGTTCTCAAATGTGGGTTGTGCATGTAATTATGCGTGGTGTTTGATCGTAATGGAATGTTCTCAAACGTGGGTTGCGCATGTAATTACTGGTGGCGTTTAATCGTAATGAAAAGTTCTCAAACGTGGGTTGCGCATGTAATTATTAGTGGCGTTTGATCGTAATTAAATGTTCTCAAACGTGGGTTGCGCATGTAATTATTAGTGGTGTTTGATTGTAATTTAATGTTCTTAAACGTAGATTGCGCATGTAATTATTAGTGGTTTTTAGTCGTAATTAAATGTTCTCAAACGTGGGTTTCGCATGTAATTATTGGTGGCGTTTAATCGTAATGAAAAGTTCTCAAACGTGGGTTACGCATATAATTATTAGTGGCGTTTGATCGTAATGAAAAGTTCTGAAACGTGGGTTGCGCATATAATTATTAGTGGCGTTTAATCGTAATGAAAAGTTCTCAAACGTGGGTTACGCATATAATTATTAGTGGCGTTTGATCGTAATGAAAAGTACTCAAACGTGGGTTGCGCATGTAATTATGCGTGGTGTTTGATCGTAATGAAAAGTTCTCAAACGTGGGTTGCGCATGTAATTATTAGTGGCGTTTGATCATAATGAAAAGTTCTGAAACGTGGGTTGCGCATGTAATTATTAGTGGCGTATTATCGTAATGAAATGTTCTTAAACGTGGGTTGATCATGTAATTATTAGTGGCTTTTGATCGTAATTAAATGTTCTCAAACGTGGGTTACGCATGTAATTATTAGTGGCGTTTGATCGTAATGAAAATTTCTCAAACGTGGGTTGCGCATGTAGTTATGCGTGGTGTTTGATCGTAAAGAAATTTCTTAAAAGTGGGTTGCACATGTAATTATTAATGGCGTTTGATCGTAATGAAACGTTCTCAAACGTGTGTTGCGCATGTAATTTTTAGTGGCGTTTGATCGTAATGAAAAGTTCTCAAACGTAGGTTGCGCATATAATTATTAGTGGCGTTTGATCGTAATGAAAAGTTATCAAACGTGGGTGTCACATATAATTATTAGTGGCGTTTGATCGTAATGAAAATTTAGCAAAGGTGGGTTGCGCATGTAATTTTTAGTGGCGTTTGAGCATAATGAACGTTCTCAAACGTGGGTTGCGCATGTAGTTATGCGTGGCGTTTGATAGTAATGAAAATTTATCAAATGTGGGTTGCGCATGTAATGATTAGTGGCGTTTGATCGCAATGAAAATTTATCAACCGTGGGTGGCGCATGTAATTATTAGTGGCGTTTGATCGTTATGAAAATTTACAAACGTGGGCTGCGCATGTAATTATTAGTGGTGTTTGATCGTAATTAAAAGTTCTTAAACGTGGGTTGCGCATGTAAATATTGGTGGTGTTTTATCGTAACGAAAAGTTCTCAAACGTGGGTTGGGCATATCATTTTTAGTTGGGTCTAATCGTTATTAGTGATTGTACAATTCCAACATTAATCTTAGTTCCGATGCGATTAACGATTTTGTACTAAATTCCCGATTCCGATACAATAATCGATTTCGCTTTCGATTCTAATAAAATTTTAAAGTATTTAGTTATAGAGGGTTTTCCGGATTACTGTAAAAACTCGTGTAATGTGTGCATTTTTTTCGCAAAAGTAAAAATGCACTGTTGTTTTTGAGGCGTACATTGCAGAAGGAAATTTTTAAATCTTTTTTTTTTATCAAAAGTTTTCCCTGTAATTGATTGAAAATAGTTAGGCAACTAAAGATTTATTTCTCTTTGAACACCAAGCTGATTTGCAGAGGTTCGCTGTAAGTTGACAAAATGTTATTTCATTTTTTAATTAACGCAGTCGACTAATTCATTTAAAAAATAAAAAAAATAAACTAGTTATTTATTTAAATATGAGAATACTTCAAAGAGAAAAGAAAGAAAGAAAAAGGAACAGAACATTTTTTTCTTTATTTTCTTTTCTTTTCTCTTTGAAAATTACAAAATCTATTGCTTTGATGTTCACTTCTAACACACTACTTGTAAAGATAATGTAGCGTCCACATTATCGACACATATAAACCCACATCTTATGTCATACCTTTGATGTTCACTTCTAACACACAACTTTGAGAGATGATGTAGCGTCCACATTATCGACACATATAAACCCACATCTTATGTCATACCTTTGATGTTCACTTCTAACACACTACTTGTGAAGATAATGTAGCGTCCACATTATCGACACATATAAACCCACATCTTATGGCATACCTTTGATGTTCACTTCTAACACACAACTTGTGAAGATAATGTAGCGTCCACATTATCGACACATATAAACCCACATCTTATGTCATACTATAGACAGAAAAAGTGCAAGATGTCAAGATATTTCAGTTCAATCAACAGCACTTTGCAGAGTTAATCTTCTATTTGGGCCGAATAGAAACTAAATCGATTAAAATAAAACTGTTTTACGTCTATGACTTCAGTCTTAGCATCTCACATTTTGCCACGTGTTTGATTGGTTTGACCTATGTATGTAGGGGTTTTCAATCTCTTGAACTTATTAAAGGTTCTTCCCGGTGCGTCTCATCATGATAAACCCTTCATGTAACTGGTATCCCAACTAGTTAATGAATTACACGACTTAGCCTTCATTAGTTACGCTAAAAAACTATACCAATACAAAGTAAAACCTAATTGTCACTTCGATTAAATCCAAAATCATGGCCACGGCCGCTTTCTGTCGCCGACTGTTAAAACAATAATAGCAAATCGAACTGGATGGGTGAGTAGTTTGCGGCGCGTAGAGTGGGGGGTTTAAATAAATGCTGGTGTGCTATGTAGGGCGAGGGGGGTGCGCACGTCAATGAATCTAAAACAAGCTTTAAGCACCTGATCAGTTGGTGATATAAGAAGTCTGTTGGCGGGATTATCCGGTCCGGGATTAACCTCCCACCCGTACCCCCTAGTCAAACAGCCGATTATCCATGGCTGTACGAATCTGCTTCAATTCCAGAAGCTTTGATTTGGTTCGTCTGATTTTTTGTTGTTTTTTTTTGTTTGTTTTTCTTTTTTTTTACGGCATCTCAACCCTGTTGGAGTTATCGATTTTTTTTTTAAATAGAGCAAATTTGTAATTTTTTTAAGTTTTAAAATTTGTAAATAACATTTTTTTAAGCATCTCAACGTTCCATATTTTTAAGGGAAGTGAGTTTGAGTCTTTTAAAGGACCCCAACCAAAAAGTAGATTAAAACGAAAACAAACCAGAAAACAATCGTCACAAAATCAGAACAGAATCGAATTATGACGGAAGATCGTGAAATAAAACAGCAGCCACGCGAATATAAAAGGTTCAGCTGGTATTCTTCGAATATGTGATCTACCCATTAACCCTAACTCTAACCCATTAACCCTAACCCTAACCCTAACCCATTAACCCTTACCCTAACCCTAACCAATTAACGCTTACCCTAACCCTAACCCATTAACCCTAACCCTAACCCATTAACCCTAACCCTAACCCATTAACCCTTACCCTAACCCTAACCAATTAACGCTTACCCTAACCCTAACCCATTAACCCTAACCCTAACCCTAACCCATTAACCCTAACCCTAACCCTAACTAATCCTAAAATCTAAACACCAATGTTTGGCGCCCGGTACTTTACTAACTGAGCTACAGAACCATTATTAGAATTGAAAGTAATTATATCATATTAAATGTAATTATTCATATGCTTACATTTATATGCTATACTGTTAATCGAAGGTGCTCAATTATTTTTACAGAAGCAGATTGCTTTATGTTATGTGGAAACCATAATTTGCTCCCCCAGAGTGCTTCTAGTTAGAGGGATAGAGAAAGAGTGCGGAGTAGAATTTATTTTAAGAAACAGAGACATCATAACTGTGGTGTTTTTCATCAACTCTTCCAGGCATCTATATATATATATATATATATATATATATATATATATATA
Source organism: Sepiola atlantica (assembly GCA_963556195.1). Lineage (NCBI taxonomy): Eukaryota > Metazoa > Mollusca > Cephalopoda > Sepiida > Sepiolidae > Sepiola > Sepiola atlantica. Next base: position 180,827,651 of record OY744518.1, read on the forward strand.
TATATATATATATATATATATATATATATATATATACTTGAGATAACAGGGGAACATTGCAAAGTTTATCATGTGTTGAATTCTTTGCGTGGACCTTGGCTTGGATAAGATGTAGACGATGGTCACTTCTTTGAAATTTACCAAGAGCCGCGCTAGCAATTAAAATGTAATACAAGTTGAAATGAATAAAAATGTACGTTGTGAATGAAAGAAGGTCAAATATTGTTAAATAACTAGACATCTTCTCTCTATATATACGAGTCAAGGTGTGTCTGTGTGTTATACAAATCGATATGTTAACAGTTAGAACATTCAAATAAGTTTCAATAAGACTTAAATTTTTAACACAATCTAAAGACACCATTAAAATTTTCCTTCAATCCCATCTGGGATCACTAGGGCCAATTATCGGTTCGGTCCATAAAATAATTGAAATAAATTAGAACATAAAGAAACAAAAATTCATTTTCTTCAATCGATTGTTTCGTTCCATAAAACAAAAATGAAATTCAATCAAAAAATTCACAAAGAAGAATGTACTTCAAAAGTTTTAAAATTTAAATCATTATTTTATTTGTAGTTTTAAAATTAAGAATGATTAAATAAAAAACAATTATGCAGTATTCGTTAAAGCCATTTGTCGTTTTACAGTTGTATGTGTAATACCGCTAGTATATATATATATATATATATATATATATATATATATATATATATATATATATATATATATATATATTATTTGGATTATTTGGATTATTCGGACTACTGTTATCACAACGTTTCGGCCGATGTAACAGGCAACCTTCTTCTGGTATACTTTGTCGAACTCGGGAATCATTCTCTCGAACCCAGGAATCTGTACGGAATTTCGAACGGAACCCTTTATTTAATCCACGGGGGTAGCTTACTCTGGTTCCGTCAGCCATGACCGGGTAGAAGTCTTAAGCAATTCGCAATTGTATCACAGGCACTGAGGATTGGATAGTCAGCTTCCAGAATAATGTCACTTAGAGCTGAATGTCACTTAGTACTTTATCCGTCACGCCACGGGTTCTTTCGGAAATTCCGTACAGATTCCCGAGTTCGACAGAAATATTCCCGAGTTCGACAAGATACACCTAAAGAAGTTCGGAGGTTACATCGGTAGAAACGTTGTTATGATAACACTCAAGATGAGAACAGTAGTCCGGATAATACAAATAATAGAAATTATCAATCCTCATCCAAAAAAAAATCACAAACATGTATTTACAAGTTTATAATAGATTTAAAGATATTTGTGCGAGAGAAATATTCGCGTTTGAGTTTGTTTTATGTACTAACGCATCACCGCTTATAAAGACCCAAAGGCCACTCAAGGATAAGGGTTAATGAGTTTCTCAGGTGGACAGTGAGATAACACTGCGAGGATTTGAGACGATGGTTGAAACTGGGTAGAATTTGATTATTCATGAGGATTTGTTTCCATTGGACTTGAAAACGACCACGTTGTAGTCAGCTGGGAAGCATCATCATAGTATTGTGTTCCACAGACAATGGCCGGGACGACAGAATTTAATCATTTAAGAGGACGGTTCAACAAGAATTTATTAACATTGGACTTGAAAACGAACATGTTGTAGGCGTCTGGGAAGCAGCCCTGTGGTATTGTGTTCCACAGATGAGTAGTTTTTTTTAAGAAACTTTGCTCGTGGAAGTTCTGTTTAGTTTTAGGCACACACAGAAAGAAAGGAAAATGATCTACAGTGGTTGTAGCTAGACGAGTTTTTGTTGTGTTGAGTAAAAAAACCTTTTCGAAGTTAGAAGAAGGCATGGGAATTAGACTGTGTATGTCTATATGTATTCTGTCAGTGTGTATATGCGTGTGACAGTGTGTAAGTTCATGTGTATGTGTACGTGTACTGGCTTTTGTCGGTGTGTGAATATGTGTCATTAAATTGAGCGTACTCAATTTACTTTCTCCTTGACATATCGGTACAAGGGGAGCAGAACGTAATGCTCGCTTTCTCTCTTGTCTCTGGCCCTTCTCTTCGCTATCTGTCCTCTGGTATTGAAATTCTGTTATTTTTACACTAAACGACTGGATCAATGAGTGAATTTGCTTTATCTAGAAACGAGGGTGGGTGTTTACCCGCGAACGTAGGTAGAAGCTCCTCACGCAACCATTATTTTCGCTTTTTTTGTCAAACTCTCGCCTGGAGCTGATTCTTTCACGAAAGATGTAATTGCATTTTTAGAGTTTGTTTTAGGGGCATGGCTTATGTGTTCGTCAATAAATATACAGCATTTGAGACAAGTCAATCTTATAACGTATTCATGTCCAAGCTTTCGACTTACATCAGTCATCATTAGGTTATAGCGGATATCTTATGGGTAAACCTGTATATTTGAAGGTCTAAATAACGTATTTATATTTCCTATTTTAAAACATGGACGCAAATTCACACGAGAATAACGCCAGAATGTTAATTTTTTTAACTACGCCGCATTGTTATTTAATTAATATTTTATAAATAAGATTTTGAAAGTTAATTGAATTACTACAGTATCTTTTGGTCATTAAATTATTAATTTCATTAGATTATTATGAAACTATAACTAACCAATTGCTAAGTTAATTGAATTACTACAGTATCTTTTGGTCATTAAATTATTAATTTAACTAGATTATTATGAAATTATAACTAACCAATTGCTAAGGTAATTGAATTACTACAGTATCTTTTGGTCATTAAATTATTAATTTCATTAGATTATTATGAAACTATAACTAACCAATTGCTAAGTTAATTGAATTACTACAGTATCTTTTGGTCATTAAATTATTAATTTAACTAGATTATTATGAAACTATAACTAACCAATTGCTAAGGTAATGTTGATTTAGTGTCTATTTATTAAATTATTCGATGTAAATAGCTTCGAAAACGTTCAATCTTTTAATAAAGCGGGAGTTTCTAAAGATTTTAAAGCCAATTTCAATGACTTTCTACTTGACGACTTAAATGCTACCAAATTTATTTAAAATTCAGACGGGTCACGAAGTAATTCATTTATTTTTTGGTTTCAAACAGAAGATTAAAACAGCTGACTTTTATTTTTCGAAGAAACCGAAATGCATTCGGGTGAAATTTCAAAATTAAATTATTTTTTAAATAGGTTTTTTTTTAAATTTATTTTTTATTTTTACGCTATTGCAGTTTTGATTTCCATAAATATTCGATTATTAGTAAAATGAAAATAAGAATAATTTAATGTTACGTTCAAAGTAACGTTGATCCGAGAAATATACACATACCTACGTGAAGTCGTCTCATAATTATATTAACATGAGATGAAATTCATATCTTTTGTAAACAATTTGGTACTTCTTCAAATTAGGACCCGAGCTAACTCTGACCCTAACCCTGACACTGAACTTACCCCTAACCCTAACCCTAACCCTTAACCTAACTCTAACGATAACCCTAACCCTAACACTGACCCTAACCCTAATGACGCCAAGTCGAGTTTAGCTTGAGTCCTAATTTGAAAAAGAACCAACAATTTAATTGAGTAATCTTTAATTTACAAAAGTGCTCAACTTTTTTTCACGGGGTCGTTGCCGCCCGGATAGGTGAACTCCTCCCGCTTATATGCGGGAACATTGTTGAAGAGTTGATGTGACCCTTCTCGTCGAATGACATGAATTCCGCCTGCCCCTTCAATTGCATACAGACCTATGTCGGCAGCGGCTGACTGAAGCTTGTGCAACAACGCTACGTCGGGCCCTCTTACAATTAGCAGATCGATAACACAGCCGTGAATCTACATCAATACAAAAGAAACTGGTAGACTGACTTCAGATTTATTTTTATTTATTCATCTACCAGCTAAGCTACCCGTCTACGCCAGAGTTTACAAATCTCATCGTGAAACACTCGCCATGTCTAGCCACACTGGAGAGTCGGGATACGATAAACAGATGTCTCTGGGTGACTGCGTTCTTGCTCTCCCTTCGTGAGTTGATCTCTCTAGTAAGAAATTAAACTGTTGATACGTAAAATAATTGAGCGCTCTAGGCTGAGACTTCCGTTAAAAAAGCCTGTCAGATCGAAAATGACGCCACACACACTCATATATATATATATATATATATATATATATATATATATATATATATATATATATATATATAAGTAAACAATATTTTGTTAAATTCCAAAGGCCAAGATTTTATTTATCTCACGAAACATTGAAAATGCTTCGTGAGATGAATAAAACATTGGCCTTTGAAATGTAAGATAATCTTATTTACTTATATATGCTCTGCTGTTGCAAGTTGACAATCATCGAGCTTTCAATTGAAAGAGGTTGGTATACATAAAGTATAGAAGGTATATGCTAAAACATATATTTTCGCATTCCTATATATATATATATATATATATATATATATATATATATATATATACAATAATATAAATAAATATGTATTAATTATTTAAATACCTACAGACATCGATGTTTCATGCTAACGCAATCTTCAGTGTAGGAACTAATTCTCAACGGTCGGTGGGCGCGAACCCCGATCACAAATCGCCACTGCACTGATTCGTAGTCGAGGATCTTATCCATCGGCCATAGCTAATTAGTTAGTAAATATAGAGTAATTTTAAATGTAAATAGCGAATCGGCGGCTAGATACCAAGCAGTATAGAGTGATCTTACGAACGGCGTTCGGATCGTGCATATAGCTATTTGTACTGCTTGTTATTAAAGCTACTCGAGAGTGCCCAGCCTTTGTGGGAGGGGGCTGATAAACAATAATATTTATGAATAAATATTTATTAATTATTTAAATACCTACAGACATCGATGTTTATATATATATATATATATATATATATATATATATATATATATATATATACGTGTGTGTATAGCGAAATATTTATTGGTTTACATGGTGCGCAGTGCATACGATTAACAGGCTTGCTGTGGGAAAGATATTTAACCAAGAGAAGAGAAACTACTCAAGAAATAAGAAATATGTCTTGTTTGGAGTTAACTACCCAGAATTTGGGTTTTCCACTCGGAAAAATGAGTGTTGTTTTAAACGGGGTCACTTTTGAAAGTAAAGTACTTGAAAAAAAAATGTCTGCGAAGATGGTGGACCTCCTGGTCAGTCAGTTTTTATGCCCATGGATTGGCAGCTGATAATCTTAAAGTGAGTGGTTGGGTGGTCAACAACAAAGGACACGAATATCCATATATATTCCAGCAGAGTGACAGAGGAAGTAAATTTGGGTCTGTGTGCTTTTCAGAGTAAGATTGGCCTTTTAAGCTCGAGCTAATTAATTGTGTACGGTTGAAAGATATGTTTGTCTTGATTTGCAAGTATGTTGTTCGGTAGGATATATATATAAGTAATAGTTATCCACAGACAGTAGTTTCGTCTTCATTACGACTCTTCAGTGTGACTTAGACACAACCAGCACATCAGCGCTGAGAATCGAAATCAGAACTATGAGTATCGTAGTCCGATATCTAACTTACTGGTCCTTCATAGTTGGCTAAATAGTAGCACCTGAAACATTTTAGTCTGTTGTTCACATATTTACATTAGCGACAGCTTATATGGAAATCCATACTCAGTGCTAGATTAACTCGTAAAGTACATTCTTATAGATCAGCATGGTAAGACTGTTTTGACCGGCATTATTCTCTTACTGGCATTGTTTTCCCTGATTCTTTCGGATTTTTTCAGGAGAGGCCACGTGATGGTTGCCAACATCCATAAAGAAAAAGATGCCATGGAACCGACAGGATTCGAGTGTATATAAAACATACACAGACGGCCGCTTCGTTCTCATGAGGGCTCTTCAGTGTAGCTATATATGTATATATATATATATATATATATATATATATATATATATATATATATATATATGCATCCATAAAGGATGAAATGTATACGTATGTAGATAAAAACAAATATTAATAATTATTTGTCGCCCCATGTTTTTAACATGACACGGGTTTCAGGGTTCGGGTCCGGCGACCAGTATGAATAATCATCTCTCCACTGACGATTCCCGAAAGGAGAAAACGTATACGTATGTAGACAAAAATAAATATGTATAATTATGTAGATAGATAGATAGATAGATAGATAGATAGATAGATAGATATTATATACTTTAGCGTACAATACGACAAGAGCTAATGGTGTAATATAATACTAATTATTCAGAAATTACTCCAGGTTTCATCCAAAATCACTTTATTATCAGACAATTGTTTCTGCCGATTCCGAAAAAATATATTTTCATGATATATAAAATATCATAAACATTTTCGGCATTCCCCGGTAGGGGCGCCTCAGGCGATTTGCAATAAACTAACCTCTTCTTAAAGGGTAAGAAGGCAAAGCCTGAGAGGGTAGACCTCCTAGAACTGCACAGGACAAACCCATAGACCGGCGGAAATCAAGTCCCGAAGGCCAAGACAATACTAGTCTATGGGGTATAGTATCCATCGGAACAGATACTACACGGAAAATCAAGTATTTGCTAATCTTTAAAAAAGGGATACAAACTTTATTTTTTGTGTAGAATCTAAAAGCTAGAATGATCTCTTCATTGGTTCTAAATTCAGGGACCAGTATGTAAGCGCTAATCGAGTATTCACTCTGTTTGGGTGTTGACATATAGCACTCTTAAATGTGTTATTGACCACAATCTCCAGCGCCAAAATATTAAAATATGGACAATGAATACCACGGTATACGCGCTGTAAACAATAAATAAACGGTCATAACCATAGCATTTTTTTGTAGTTATTACATCCTAAACACAGACGTAACCATATATGGCTACTGATATTTACATACTGGATTATGTCATACTGTTGGTATGATATAACCAATATGAAACTATCTTATTATATATATATATATATATATATATATATATATATATATATATATATATATATATAATATAATATAAATATTATATATATATATATATATATTATAAGATAGTTTCATATTGGTTATATCATACCAACAGTATGACATAATATATATATAGTATAGATTTATACTTATACACACATTTTTGGCTACATAGGTGCATAGATGTTTCAACTACGACATTATTCAAAGTATAGCTTCCTCAGGCCAAGTATATTCTCTGTGGCATGAGGAAGCTTTTTTATGCACGTATGTAAAAAGAAATCTTTGTATAAATAAAAAATTATACTAAACTACAGCTCTTATAACAAATTGATCACGATCTTATAAACACCGGAGTTTCACGCGATTAACACCTATGAACTAACAACCCTACGAACACTACATATATATATATAAACACTTGAAAAACACTTCCCCGTAACCAACCCTCTACATAAAATATTCAATAAAAATAATCTAAAACTATCCTACAGCTGCTGTGAAAACCTAGAAATGATAATTAAGGCACACAACAACAAAATACTAAAAGTCAACAACAGAGAAGAAAAAAATAAACAAAGTGGAAAATATAACAAAAATAACACTACGAAGAACAAAAATATAAACAATACTAATAGAAATAAGCAAAACACTAATAATAACCACCCGAATAGAAACGAAAAAGTTAGCAATGAAGAGGAAAGATGTAACTGCATAAATCGTAAACTTTGTTCACTACAAAATAAATGCCTAACTAAAAGTGTTGTATACCAAGAAACGATATTTGCCAACGAAAGACCAAATAACAAGAAATACTACGTGGGTATGACATCCCTAGACTTTAAGACCAGATACTATGACCACAAAAGCACATTTAAAAACAAAGAACGTCGAACAAAAACAGCACTAGCTAACCATTATTGGGAGCTCAAAGAAAATGGACACTCACCAATAATTGAATGGAAAATAGTAAGACAGGCCAGTACATGTAGAAACTTAGACGACCCGTGTAGATTATGCCTGAATGAAAAATATGAAATCCTAAATTTTAAAGATCGCCGAAACCTATTAAACAGAAATAAATTTAACTTAGAATGATATATAATAAATAAAATTAAAAAAAAATAAATAAATAAATGAATAAATAAATAAAAAACTGAACAAGTTAAAATTTAAAACCTAAAATAGAAATACAAGACACCACGTGTTAAAATAAATTCGCCCACTGTATTGACAAAACAAAAAAAAACAGGATATAGGAAAATCCATTGTTAACAAAAAATAGGATAGGCATAGGAGCGTCACCAACAAAGCCTTTTTTCGCAGGAAGCCCAACGATTGGCTGAGGGAACAACAAAGAATCTGATTGGTTAACTAGCAAGCCATGTATATAAAAACACCTGACAAAAATAACTCCATGCATTTAGCCTGACGATTCCCCCGGGGATGAAACACGGGAGCCTCTGTGTAGCTTGATTGCCCTATATATTTTCATTGCTTACTATATATATATATATATATATATATATATATATATATATATATATATATATATATATATATATATAACGGTATTCCTGTTAAATACAATGTGTCTACTTTCAGAATACCTCATTAAAATAAAATATGCCTTATAATTATTAATCCACTTATATATATATATATATATATATATATATATATATATATATATATATATATATATATATATATATATATATATATATATATATAAGCCCAAATAACTACCTCTTTAGTTCGGCGTCAGGTACAGATTTGCTCAACAAGAGATTACGAAGCCGAAGGCCGTTCAATTGCTAATCTAAGTCATTTGCTAATCGCCGTACGTACACACAACTCACACAAGCACACATATCCATACAGACAAAGCATAGACACACAGCGAATTACATCTACACATACACGAATACAAACAAAGAGACAAACACTCATAGACACACGCAAACAGACAAACAAATTCATACACACACAAACAAAAACAGAGCCAGACACAGAGACAAACACACGCATACAGAGAGGCAAATCACGCACACAAATACAAACACGTACAAAGAGAAACGAACACACACAGACCAGCAACACGCATACACACGTGCCTATGTTGCCTTCATACCATATGTTCCATTAGGTGGCGCGGTAATATAACTGCACACAACGGATCTAAGGGAGCCCCTATTCACTCCCCCCCCCCACCACCACCACAAGAGCTGGGTGTGACGCGTGATCGATTTTTAATGTGGGGCCTATCTAGACCCCCAACTAAGAATGG
>OY744518.1:180841886-180861886 GCA_963556195.1 Sepiola atlantica
TAGTAGTACACTCTGCCTTTCCAAGCCTTACCTTATCGTTGTTTGTGAAGGGGGTACTTTATTGCTAATCGCCTAGGGCGCTCTACCGGAATATGCCGACGGGGTTGCCAAGGCATTTTTTGTAGACTAGAATGCGCTTAATTAGTTCCACTGGCTTGTCAAATCCCACTTTCCTGAACTTGTGTCTAATATTTCCTGTCGGTAGAGAGATAAGTAAACAATCTGCCTGTGGGTTATGATTATGGTTATGGTTAGGGTTAGGGTTTGGGAGTATATTATTAAACTCAAAAAGTTGCAGAACGGTTTTTAACTGGTGTATTTGCCAGTACAATCAGCTGACTTAAATCCTATAGAACTGGTGTGGAATGATGGAAAAGTCAGAGCTCAACTCTTAGAACTTTTGCAGGAAAGCTTGGCAAAATTATCGTGAGTCTACCTCCAGTCTTTCGTGGGAAGAATGCCGAGAATGAGTGAAGGAATGATAGAGGTCAAAGAGGGTCATTTTAATGAATGAAAAGATGTTTGTTTAATTTTGTTTAACTTCTATATAATATGGCGCATGAAGACTTGTAGTTGGTATAATAAATAAAACACATGATTGTGTACTTGCCATTATATTTTTACACACTATATATACTTAGTTTACTTACTTGTACTTGTTTCGAAATGCACCTTTCAGGTTGAACCGGCCCTTTGATTCGCGTCCGGTTGAGCGCCAGGTCCACAGATAAGCTGAGCCACTCCTTCTTCCATCGACGTGCACCGTAGACTAGAGGACCAATGAAGGAAGTGAGATCGGGTTTGACTGTGTCTAACCAACTCTTCAGCTTTCCTCTATTGCGACGGCGCCAATGCTGAAGGGGTTGGGGATTGAGACGATTCCTGAGCATAGTTGCGTCAGGATGTCTACAAACGTGCCCGAACCATCGCAGGCGGTTTCGTTTGAGAACTCCTTCAATAGGTTTAATGTTGCATCGCGAATTGATGACTACATGGATGACAGCATATATATATATATATATATATATATATATATATATATATATATATATATATATATATATATATATATATATATATTAGTATTTCATGTATCCACATAAAATTTTATAAGGAGATATAATTTTTGATGTATCAATTTTCAGTATTTACTTCAACAGTGCTCGATACGTAAGTAGAGCTAGGTAGTAAGCTATGAAAATATATTTATGGCAATTAAGCAACACAGAGGCTCCCGCGTTTCATCCTCGGGGGAATCTTCAGGCTAAAAAACATTTTAGCCTGACGATACCCCCGGGGATGAAACGCGGGAGCCTCTGTGTAGCTTAATTGCCATAAATATATTTTCATAGCTTACTATATACACACACACATATATATATATATATATATATATATATATATATATATATATATATATATATATATATATATATATATATATATAGTGTATAGATAGTTATCTACAGACACGTGTTTTGCTGTCTCCACGAATCATCAGTGTGGTTAGAAGTAGCGAGATTCGAAACCAGGGACCGCAGTGTTTCGCAAATAGAGTGATAGAAAGAAGGTGAAACAACGTAGAAGAAGAAGAAGAAGAAAATAATAATAAAAACTATAAAAGACTAAAAAGAAAAGAAGTGGAAAAACAAATCAAAACATAGAGAAAGAGTAAAAAAGAAAGGAAGAAAACAAAATCGATATAAAAAAAGAAAACAAGAAAAACAAACGAGGAGGTATGACAGGGAGGGTCAACCCCCCCCTCTCTACCGTTATTTGGTGTGTTTATCTGAACTGAACCATCTGAACGATTTATTTATTCTACTGAAAGAGTAAAAAAAACAAAAAAAAACGGAAACAGAATTAAATTTTAGAACAGTTTATGCAAATTAGGTCAAGACAAACTGAAATAGATTTGCGGGAATTAATTATTGAGACTGAATTACTTTTGGGAATCGGCCAATATGATGGTGGGCTCTTCTTGCCTTTCTTGCGGTATTGATTTTGTAACCTTGGCCAACGGAGGAGGAACACGCCCCGACGTTCATACCATCCGTTCGGTAGGTTCATGACTAATTCACCATACCGTTAAGAAGAGGGCGGGGTCGCGTAGACGCCGTTGCTCAATAACTACGAATAGACTTATTATCAAATGTTTAGAAGACAATGTTAGCCGCCAAGAACAAGGGTTGGCAAGGATCGGCCAGGAGAAACGTGTTACGATGTTTCGTAATTTCCACTTTCAAAAGGAGAATTTCAAATTAAAAAAAAAAGCTCCGAGTCGCTGATAATTCCGAAAAATAACTCTTTCCAGTTTACCGCCTAATTCTAACGCTGGCTGTAGGAATCTTTCCCAAGTCTGTAAGAGTAGCAGACTGGACGTCAACACGGCCCGGAGCCATAAAATCTCTTTAAATTAACTATCAATTGCAAAACACATTTCTCAAAGACAATTCAGAACTGATACACTGGACAAAATTTCAAAGACACTAAAATATTTAATACAACATGTGTTGTATTTTTGCTATGCTTAAAAGAATAACGATACACTGATATGTAAAAATATAATGATATATCTTTATTGTCGGTGGCGGTGAACGAGTAAGGGTTAGAGGGTGACGGGCAATTTTTTCTCGGGTCCAAATCACCAATTGACTGACGACATCAATTACGGGTTGATATTATATAGGGTGGGCCAAAATAAGGGTCCTATCTTTAAATTTGAATAACTTGAATTTGAATAACTTCCACAAAATAAAAGTTAAACTCACCAAACTTTATGTGTGTGTAGACTGACCCTTCCGAGATTTTTTGAAATAAACAAAACAAATTTTAGCCGAAAAACACTTCTTAAAACTTACAAAAACTAAAGTATTGTTTTTTACACTGTTTTGAGTTTTTTAAGCAAAAATAATGTTTTCTAAATGAGGGTACGTTCCTTAGGGCTAATACGGTTCATGCTTGCTTCGGAAGGGGTCCTTTACTTATTCTTAAAAAAATTTTTTTTTTAAATCAATAAATAAAAAAGTTATGAATTTTTAAAAATAGGACCCTTATTTTTGCCCACCCTATACAACAATTTGTGACAACTCCGCCTCCACCTGCAAAACATTATGTCTCTACCACGACAGGAAAGATTAGACACAAGGTCAGGAAAGTGGGATTTGAAAAGCCAGTGGAACTAAATAAGCGCATTCTAGTCTACAAAAAATGCCTTGGCAACCCTGTCGGAATATTCCGGTAGGGGCGCCCTAGGCGATTAGAAATAAACTACCCCCTTCTCAAACAACGATAAGGTCAAGCTTGGAAAGGCAGAGTGTACTACTATGCTTTGGGTCATTATCGTGCACGAACCCAAATCTTTGATCGATAAGCTGCGTTCCAGATGGAATAGCGTGATGCTGCAGTATTCTGTGATAACTCGTCTGATTCGATTTGCCCTTCATCTGGTGGAAATCTCCGACTTTTCAATTAGCAAAAAAAACCCAAAAAACTAACAAAGAAAATACTATAACAGATCCTCTTCCATGCGACAGATTGTTTTCACCAACTCTCCGCCACACACAGACCGACAAAATTTCGAACTTTGATTCGTCAATCGAAAATAATTTTATTTCACAGTTTTATTGTCAAGTCCTTGTGTCCTATAGCCCACTAGGGCCTTTGTGGAATTTCGTCCCTATGACGTTTATTCGGTGACGGCGTATTTCCTTCTGCAGCTCACTTTCGCTGATTGTTTCAATCAATACTTACTTTATATCGAACAATCAACTGTGTTTGTCTCTGTCGACCAGGTCGCTTGACCTCAACCAACAATGTTGCTATTTTTGACAATCAATCATGGTTTGTTGCTTTTTTTCGGCCAGGTGCGTGTCCGTGTAAAGTGCGCCTACTATTGTCAAATGAACTTTTCGGTCCACCCGGCCTGGATAGTTAATACATGGTGACGATTATATATGGATTATTCGAACTACCGTTCTCATATTGGCTGTTATTTTCACAACGTTTCAGCCGATGTAACTTCTGCTCTTCTTCAGATGCGTCTTGTCGAACTCGGGAATTTGTACAAAATTTCGAACTAAACACTTTATTTAATCAACGGGTGTAGATTGTTCTCGTCCTGTCAGTCATAATCGGGTAGAAGTCATAAGTATTTCTTAATTATATTCCATGAAAAATGCCAGTATAATGAAATCATATGCCCTTAATAGAGTTAAGATGAAAATTCATATACACTAAATGTACAAAAGCAAGGAAATTCCCAATTTTTTACAGTTTTATTGTCATTAAGGGTATGACTACATATCAACCAAACAATTTCATTATCACATCACTACAGTATAAATTTCTATGCATGAGTGGATGAAGTTTGTGAGGTGCGCTGAAGAAAAATTCCTACCAGTAAAATACATAGCCCTGTTGTGCTCGCATACCCTTAATGACAATAAAAGTGTAAAAATTTGGGAATTTCCTTGCTTTTGTACATATAGTGTATATGAATTTTTATCTTAACCCTATTAAGGGCATATGATTTCAGTATACTGGCATTTATCATGGAATATCACTACTTTTGTAAAGGCTATGCCTCAATACAATGGGCATTTTAAAAGTTTTTTTGAATTTTCTAGAAAACTAAGGTATATGGTAAACTGAAATTAAAATGCCATCAACTAGACCTTAGAACCTCTATCTCTGCCAAAAATCATCTGTATCCATGAAATTGTTGATGAGATACAGGGTGGCACAAATACCTACGTACGTGCGTACGTACACACAGATAACATGATTTCATGATTGAACTTTCTGGATCGCTGGGTTGCCTTGACTAATGATGCTGAAATTCTACACACTTATAGAACCTATCAAATAAAAATTTTGTGCAAAGTTTTAACTAATTTGGTTTATTGGTTTTTGAGTTATGACTGATCAAAGAAATGAGATTTCCAGTATAGGCCATTTTTAAAATCTATTAAGGGATAGAGCGCTCCCGCGCCTCCCTTGATTTTATGATCGTCTGTGTACACGTGGTGCAACGAATAAAGTGTTAAATAATAATCAGTTCTAAGGGACCGCCATCTGGTGATCCACGGTTCATTTCTCATTACAAGCGACACCAAGAATATGAGAATTAAGAATTACTTAAGGATCGGTCAGGGAAAATTGTTATTATGTTTCGTCATTTCCAATTCCGAAATGAAGAATTTAAATTATAATTCCCAAAGGAGAATTACTGTTGTATTTCTGCTGTTCTTTTAAAATGAGGAAAACACACTAATGTTTAAAAAAACAATAATATATCTTCATTGTCTGCGTCGGTGAACGAGTGAAGTAAGTGAGAAAGGCGTACTATGCACAGAAATTGACGAAATGCTTTTTCTCAAACTCGTTCGCCAGTCGACTCTCGATCTCAATTTCAGGTTAGTTTATATGATAATTTAGGACATCCACGCATCCACTTGTAAACGCTTATTCTGCGATTTCGCCTTTGCTGTCAATGTGTCAGGGCGTTTATTTTGCGACGGGGTATTCTCATCTGCAGCTAACCTTTTGTGTTTAAGGGTAACATTTTCAAGTGGTTTTGAATCAATACACAATTACTTTATTTCCGAATAAGTGTGTTTCCGTGTAAATCAACCGTGTCCGTGTCAATTACGTTTTATTGTACTCAGGTGACATTTCCGGTACACCTGGCCCGATATTGAACATTACAATTTCCAAGAAAGATTCGACTCGCTGATCATTACGAAAAATTACTCTTTCCAGTTAACCGCTTAAATTTAGTGGTAGCTGTAGGAAACCCTGCTAAGTTCGCCAGAGTAGCAGACTAGACGCCAACACGGACCAGAAAATATAAATAATCTCCTGAACTATTGCAAGAACATTTCTCAAAGACAATTCAGGACTGATACGTAGTTTTGCATGTATCACACTCATTGGTATTAAATAAATAAGTTGAAATACGTTTCGACAAAACAAAAAATATCGTATCAAGCAAATAGCCTTTAATTCAAAATGACAGCTGTTTCCTCGTCGCCGTTACACAATCAAAATATTGGTAGAGATTTTATTTTACAAAATTTGAATCTTATAGACATAATGAATCTTCAGAAATGCATATAAAAAAAACTTATTTTTGCACATTTCACCAAAAACAACCGTATTTTGCCATACACGGGCTCAAAAACATTTACAAACCGCCATTTTTTAAGTTTAGTATGAAATAACTATCTATTTATCTAACTGAGAAACAATTATTAATTTTTTACAATTTATTTTTTACACTACGAATAATAAATGTCACTAAAGCAAGAAACAATAAGTCACCATTTTAGTAAATATTTTCTGTCGTTTCGGAATTTTTGAGATGTTGATTGATTATTTAGATTAACTGGATAATTAGAACCACTGTTTTCATCTTGGATGTTATTTTCACAACGTTTCGGTAGATTTAACCTTCGACTTTCTTCAGATGCGTCTTGTCGAACTCGGGAATCTGTAATCAGACCTGAAAAATTTCCCGAATATATGAATTTGATCATCCTACAATTGAATTGTCCCACCAAAAATTTTCAAATTAAACATTGAAAGTTTTTTTCTTTATTTGATTAATAGGCCTTAAAGTTTAATTAATTCATTAAGGTGCCATTTGATCATTAAATAAATTGAATATAATTATCTAAAATAGATTGTAATTTTAAACAGTCACGTAGAAATGTTTAGACAGTCACAGACGTTATCTTGTCTGATAAATTTGTTATATAGAATACAAACGTTTACATAGATAATATATACAAAAATGGAGATATAAGTTAAAAAAAAAAACTGCAGAGAAATATGAACACGTGAAACACTCTTTAGTATCGGCAGGCAATCACCTAGAGGTGGTGTCTCAATAAAAAACACCGGTCCTCGTCGCCACACTGGTTGGAGCCAGAAAGGGCATTCGGCCTGTAAAAATTTAGCCTCAATTAAGGAAATGACGTCCAAAGAAACTTGACTAGAGATAAGTTTCGAAGTCACTTTCTAAAAGCCGTCCAACACATGCCAGCATGTAAAACGGATGTACAATTGACGACGACGACGATGACAATGACGATGACGACGACGATGACAATGACTCATGACGACGATGACGATGACGATGACGATGACGATGACGATGACGACGACGACGACGATGACGACGACAACGACGACGACGACGACGACGACGATGCTGCTGCTGCTGCTGCTGCTGCTGCTGATGATGATGATGATGATGATGATGCATAACTCTATTTATCAGACGCAAGTCAAATCTCCTAATTTATAGAAGGGGTTGTGTCGTAACAGTTGTATATTTGCCAACACCAGATCACGTGATATGTGTCAATGCCTTTAGCTTCGTTCATTTCTATGGTGGCCTTCAAGTGGCATGTTTACTTTACTTTACTTTGTGTTGTTACCACAGTTCACCTTTTCACGGACGTTCTGATCTTTCTATAAATCTTGCGGTAATTTTTACTTGGAAAAGTCTGGGTCGATAATCTTTACTTTGTAAAGTCTGGGGTCGGAAATCTTTACTTGGAAAAGTCTTGGGTAATCTTTACTTGGAAACGTCTGGGGTCGGTAATCTCAACTTGAAAAACTTAGAGTAAGTTCTTTTTTTATTGAAAAGTATGGGGGTGTTAATCTTAATTGGAAAAGTCTGGAGTCGGTAATCTTTACTTGGAAAAGTATAGGGTCGGTAATCTTTACTTGGAAAAGTCTGGGGTTGATAATCTTTACTTGGAAAAGTCTGAGCCGGTAATTTTACTTGGACAAGTCTGAGGGCGCTAATATTTGCTTGGAAAAATGTTGGTTTGCTTATCTTTACTTGGAAAGGTATAGTGTCACTTATCTTTACTTGGAAAAGTATGGTGTTACTTATAAAAAAAAGTCCTGCGTCGCTTATCTTTACTTGGGAAAGTTGGGGTCGGTAATCTTTTCTTGGGAAAGTCTGGGGTTGCTGATCTTTAACAGATCCGAAGTTTGTAACCATTGTGCTAATATTGTTTGTGTACTGTGTTTGTAACGTTTTGAAAACAAATAGCGGCAACATCATATTTTATATTTGTAATTTGTTAACCAAGGAAAAATATGAAATTCTGTACGAATAATTTTTTTAGGAAAAAAGAAGATATTTTTTAGATGTAGACGTGTGCCCGGTGCCGCTGATTACTTTTACGATTTGCACATTAAAAAAAATAAACGGGGTCGCATCTTAGACTTAATATTGTCGTCTTCATTGCATTTTTTCTTTTGAGAAAGAAATATGTTGCTGATGTGTATAATGTGTATCATTGTTATATTGTTTTGAGAAATAACTACTTTTAAATATTTTTTTTGAGAATAATTTTTTTAGAAATAACTATTTTTCTTTTTGAGAAATATTTTTTTTTTTTAAATAGATTTTAAGGAATAGATATTTCTTTTGAAATAAATATTTTCTTATTAAAAATAAATATTTTTATGAAGAATAAAAAGAAGAAAACCTGTGTGTGTATCATCGTTATACTTTTTTTTGAGAAATAACTTTTTTTGAGAAATAACCTTTTTTGAGAAATAACTTTTTTTTTCAGAAATAACTTTTTTTTGAGAAATAACTTTTTTTTGAGAAATAACTTTTTTTTCAGAAATTTGTTTTTCTGACAAATAACTATTTTTCTTTTTGAGAAATAACTTTTTTTTGAGAAATAACTTTTTTTGAGAAATAACTTTTTTTTGAGAAATAACTTTTTTTTGAGAAATAACTTTTTTTTTGAGAAATAACTTTTTTTGGAGAAATAACTTTTTTTTGAGAACTAACTTTTTTTCAGAAATAACTTTTTTTTCAGAAATAACTTTTTTTTCAGAAATTTTTTTTTCTGACAAATAACTATTTTTCTTTTTGAGAAATAACTTTTTTTTGAGAAATATATTTTTTTTCAGGAATATTTCTTTTTTGAGAAATAACTATTTTTCTTCTTGAGAAATATATTTTTTTTTTAAATAGATATTTTTCTTTTAAAGAATAGATATTTCGTTTTAGAAATAAATATTTTCTTTTTAGAAATAAATATTTTTATGAAGAAGAAAACCTGCGTATGTGTATCGTCATTATACTTCTATATTTCAAACATTTGGAAAAGAAAGTATGAAAATTAAGTTATTTTTGTTATTTTTATTATTTCTAATTTGCATCTATTGTAGCAAATGCCATCTACTAATGGAAATAGGGTTTTGCAAAGAAAATAGCTAGGCGAGTCATGCGCAGTGCGCGCGCACACATCTATTACCAACTTTTGTGAATCCTATCTAAACATGGTTAGGGTTAGGTTAGGGTTAGGCTATACAAAATGAAGAATAAACGCCACTGTGGAACGCATTGTTGACAGCTATCTGTGTGAGCTTATGCAGATGCAGACATATGAGGGAGGGGCGATCTTTTTACGCAAATATTAAATGACATCCTTTTGAGTAAATAATAGAACTTCTTTTTTTACGACAACCATATTCTGTCTATTTTTTGAAGGTGTGGCGTTTTCTTTTCTACAAAAGATCCCATAAATAACTACAATAGATCCGATTTAATTTGGAGTCAGCGGAGCCGATTTCATCGTCTGCGATTCTATCCATTAATCTAATAACGTTCTGCCCCGCAATATAGTCTAATCTTTTGCCAAGAGTAAAGATATGTGTTTGTTGTTTTTATGCGTATGTGTTTTTGCCAAGCAATTTTGTATATGTCATTAAAACAAAAGTTGTTTCGTATTAACATGTGCCCCTCGATGAGAGGGAGGGGGGTGGCTCGCTTGACTCGCTTTACCTTTTACGGGTGATGGGGGGGGCGGGTCAAACGCATGTGGATGTTAGGAATTCTTGTCGATAACAAGAAACCAATCGGAAAGAAGCTTAAAACTTTTACCATGTCGACGCCGAGCAATCTTAGAGCTCATAAAGATGGCGATCGGCTGATTTGTGTTTGGCGGCCAAAAAAGACAAAGAAAAAAGTTGGCGTCTGGAATGTGGACATGTATCGGCTCGCACAGGTGGTCTAACTAAGATGGCGCCGCCTTGTCGAATATCCGCCACTCGACTGGCCAGTCCCTGACCAAACTGCCCAAGCCAAAATTCTTGTGTGTCACTGATAATAATTTGGTAGTAAGTTATTCTTGTGCGGAAAGGGGTGTAGTATGTGTGAGTATGCAGGTATGAACGCTTGAGTGGAGGTGGCGGTCGAGCAGTGGTTAGCATTCTATCCGGGTTATTGCACCACTTTCTTGAATACCCTTGGGAACAGAATGAATCAATATGCCTCCCCGATTATGAGTGAAATAATAGGTAGACTCCAGTCTACCTAACTATTCTCTTTCCTACAAACCCCTTTTCTCACAGAAGAAATGCTTCTAATCTCTCTTTACTCTATTCTTATTTTCATGAAAGGTGCAAGGCTGAACTCCAATCTTTGGTTCCTCCTTGTAGGACATTTACAGCAAGAACTCACCTTTTACCACAACGAAATATTTCTACCACTTCAAATGTCACTCTCCTTTAGCCTCTCTCTTCCATTCACACTTTATCCCCGCATAAATGTTATCCCCTCCCTCTCATTCTAATTCCTTAACTACTTCTATCACCCCCTCTCTCTCATTAATACACTTTCTCTCTCTCTCTCTCTCTCTCTCATTCTATCTTTTAAACTCTCTCTCTCTCTCTCTCTCCATATATTTGTCTGTATGTTTCTACCTCTCTGTCTCTCGGCTTTTTTATTCGACCCCCCCCCCCTCTCTCTCTCTCTCTCTCTCTCTCTCTCTCTCTCTCTCTCTCTCTTGGTGGCATTATTTGAGGAACACCCGGTTTCTGCAAAAGAGAACGCTATCTTGACATTGTCTTAATCCGGTTAGTGAAATTCCCACCAAAAATCTTATCCGAAGTGAAGTGTCTGACTTAATTAACACTAGAAAAGTGGAAACATCATCTTATCTCTGATATACTACAGCATGTGACCTTTTCCGCACGCGTAACCCCATGCGCAGTTGGGTGAGGAAAAAGACACACCTTTTAATGCAAACATGCTCACTAGTAGGATTGACCCCCTTTTTTAGAAACTAGTTCGTAACTAAGTACCATCTCCACAGGGTTTCTATCCACTAAATCTGTGTGGTTTTGATGCCTTTGAAGTATTTTAATGTTTGGTCCCCTTACACCCATCGGGGAATCTGTGGATAATGCAGTATTATGAACTCCTCCTGTGACGGATACTCCTGCGAGTACACAACTAAAATGAAGTTTGATGATGTATGGAAGTGAAGCCTGGCCATTGAGGGTTGAAGACATGCGTTGCATAGAGAGAAATGAGATGATAATGATAGGAATGGGTGTGTAATATAAGTCTTAAAAACGCGCTTAGATATGATTACCTCAGAGGAAAATTAAATATGAATAGTATAGGAAGATGTGTGCAGAAGGGCAGACTTCAGTGGTAATGCCAGGTTGAAAGAATCGATGAGAGTTCGTGGGTTCATAGATGTAGAACAGTTGAGCTAGCAGGATCATGTGCAGAGGAAGGCCAAGGAAAATATGGGAGGAAATGATATGGATGGACTTGATAGAAAGAGGGATAGATACAGATCTGACATGAGAGAGTTTAGTTTGGAAGTCAATTTATTAAAGCCGTCCAACACATGTCAGTATGCAAGAAGATGATGATGATGATGATGATGATGATGATGATTGTTTGTTTGTGTGACTGCCTATTTTCCCGCTATGAACTTATTTAATTGAGGCTTCAACACCGAATGTAGTTTACTATCATGCATAGATGACCCGAGTGAGTTCAATCTTTGATGAAAGAACTTGAAGAAAAAAAAACTAATACCAGATATCCAAAAAGGGTGCGTAATCAGAACGGTCTAAACGGTTCTGATTACAAAATTTAAACTACGAAAACAAAATCTGAAGGAGACCAGAGAGTACAGAGGCGAAACAACCAAGATGATGAAGACAATCCGAAATCTGTAAAAATTACGAATATCTATAACTAATCTTAGAAAAGAAGGCCGTAAAGGACAACGGTCGAAACGTGAAATCGCAACAAGTAAGATTTTTTTAAATACTAATGAGTCAGCACTTATCAAAGCTAAAAGCCACTCAAGGATGAGGGTTAAAGTGATGGATAGATCGTCGGTTTAATGATGAAGAATATTACAAGTGGATTAAAAATGATTAGGAACGAAAAAAGTTTTATTACTCATAAGTATTTTTTGACATTTGATTTGAAGACGGCCATGTTGCAGCCTGCAGGGAAACAGTACCGTGGTTGCGTGTTCTACAGGTGGGAAGCTCTTGGAAAAAAACTCTGTTCATGGAAATTCTACTTTGCGCTTGGCGTATGACAAAAAAAACGAAAGTTCTCTTAAGTTGTGATAAGATGACGAGTTATTGTTGCAAATGTCTTACAGGGAGGACCCAGAGATTGGAGCCCAGTCGAGCACCTTCTATGGAAATAACGATAGAGTAGAGAAAGACTAGCAACGTCTGAGTGATACTTCCCTGGTGTGGCAGTAAGTATCCAACTCTTATATAGGTAGAGGATTGCATCAGGGTTCAAGCACTTTGAAATATGTGGAAAACAGTCCGAAACATTTAAATATTGCAAATAATAATAATTTATAGCAGACATATCTTCAGAAGGCCAAAGTCTAGAACGGCCGATACGTTGTGAAATTTATTTGTAAACCAATGCGAGTTAGTGTTCTGTATATATATATATATATATATATATATATATATATGTATATCAATAAAGAAGTACCATTAGGTTACATATTGATTGTATCTAGAATGAGCACTCCAAAATTAGGTTAGAGTTCGGCTAAGGGTTAGGTTCGAACACCTGTGTTCATCCTTACCTTCGTGTTATTGTATATTTTCCTTTGTTTTCAGTTTCCAACTAAGGAACACTTTCGAGTAAACAATTTTTTTTATGATTCCTGACAAATGATTACATAAGGCATAAACCGCGTGTAACATGTAAGTACAATAAATAACATCAGCCAATCGGAAGAGACGACTTAAAACTTTTGACCAATGAAAAATTGCTATGTGTTCTCAATGATCAATTTAAGGCATTTGGGAGAATGCAACTTATTTGGGTGGATTAACCTTTGAATGCGGCCGCTCTCTAGTTTCGACTATTCAGGTAAGTTAGTAAAAATGTTGCTAAATTGACCGTAAATGTCATCGAAACTTTTATAACAATACGGACTCATAATTAGTATTATTTAGATTATCCGGACTACTATTCTCACCTTGTTTGTTATTTCCACAACGTTTCGACCGATGTAACCTCGAATATTTTTCAGGTGCGTCTTTTTGCCCTTGGGAATCTTTATGCCGAACTCTGAAACTTATACACAATTTCGAAGGTTCAATCTTTACGACAGGCAATAATAACTACGAATAATAATAACTACGAATAATAATAATAATAATAATAATAATAATAATAATAATAATAATAATAATAATAATAATAATAATAATAATTAATAATAATAAACACTTCTACCCTGTCGCGGTTGACGGAACAAGAACAATCTATCTCGGTGATTAAATAAAGTTTCAGTTTTAAATTCCGTATAGGTTCCCGAGTTCTACGTAAAGATTCCCAAGTTCGAAAAGATGCACTTGAAAAAGGTCGGAGGTTTCATCGGTCGAAACGTTATGAATATAACAACCACGATGAGGATAGTAGTCCGAATAAACGAAATAATATAAATGATCAAGTTCCGGAAACGTACAGAAGACAATGATGAAATGCAAACGAGACAAAAAGAGACTCTGATAAAAGGTAAGCAAAAATTCACTTACTTTTTGTTGTATTTTTAAAATTTTCTATTTTTTCTATTTTTTCATGGAAATTGCTCCAGACAAGGCATGAAGCCACTTGATGTAAGAAGCTAAATAAATACTACATCGAGGTAAAAAAAAACTAGCCAACAATAAGTGTTAGCTGGATAGATTCCGAACCAGAAACAGCAATTCTCCCCCCCCCCCTTCGTCAGAAACATCGCTCATGGAATGTGAGGACTAAAGGACAAAATAAGAGAAACCAGAGTTACGAGGCTGCCGAAAGTAAACCCAAGCTCCACTTTCTACTCTGCTCAATTTTAATTTAGCTTATTTTATTAATCAGTAAATATTACATTTTGTTGATAATTGTCATGAACACATACTCTTTTAAGTAGGTATGCCAAAAATACGACGAAAAAAATCGCGGGATTAAAAAAAAACGTAAATTTAAATTAAACATGCTAAAATACCTTTTTTATTGTTCTTAACAATTTAATAACAATTCCCAAATGTATGTGTAACTAAAAGACAAATCAGAGTTTTGTCACACAACATAGATTGTATCTTGTTCCAATTATATTAAGTCTTTATAAATAAAGTACAGCGGCCATGTTTGAATCATTTTTAATTTTTGTTCACATTTAAAATCTACGACATGATGTCTTAAACGTAAGCCACGCCTACTTGCATAAATAAAGTATGGCGACCATAAAGAAAACACGTTTTAATGAAAAATATTTCGTGCTTCCTTATTGTTTGTTTTTTTACTCACTGGTTGTAATTTGCTAACTATGCGTCGTATTTCTAAGAATTATATTATTTAATTTTTAAACCAAAAACCGAAACTAACCGATGATATCTCTTATATACGTGTATGGCTCCCGTAAAAAAAATGTTTGCTATTTTGACTTCAAATTTTATATTCAATACCTTTTTCATATAAAATAGAAAAATGAAATCTCGATATTTTGTTTTAATATAATATTTTATTAAACTAAAAAAAAATATGACTTCATTCTGTGCTGAATGGAGGGGGTAATTTTAGAGTAATTTTGAAAACATCTCCTAAAAATGAAAAATATCGGTGCTTCGATTGCTGGGGATCCATATCGGCCCGAATTTGAAAGCCGCGAAAAAATGTAAAAAGGCAAATCACACTAAAGCATATTAATGCAAAGCGAAAATGAATTTAAACGCGGTGACAACAGCTGCCCAGTCTCCCGAAGAATTAATCGCATTTTGAAAAAAACAAAACAAAAAAAAACTCATTCTATTTTAACGTACCCCTACCCCAATTCTTCACACAGGACGGGGGAGGGGGTAATTTACCTTAGCCTTACGTCAGGGAGAAATATGAAAAGATTGTTTCATCTAATGTCGGTATTTATTGACACTTTAGCGACGGCTCGGCCATTTCCGGTCTGTTCCGCAGATCGCAATTGAAAACATTCTGGCCGATATGGATTCCCATCCAAAGAAGCACTTAAAATGTAAATAGTTTAAACTTTTAATGTCACATTCCTAAAAAAAAAATAAGCGAAAGATTAACAAAACGAAAATACCAAAATAGATGAGAAATATTTTGTCTTCTTTTCAAAATATAAAACATCCTATCGATTTTATTGCTGAACCAATTGTTTTTTGTTTTTTTTATTTCACATATTTTTATTCATTTCCAAAAATGTAAAAATGATTTTTTTTCGTAAGAATAATTACGAGAAAATATATTTTTGATTAGATGGTAGGTATGAATGCGTGAATCTAAATGTGTATTATTCGGACTACTGTTCTCATCTTCGATGTTATTCTCACAACGTTTCGGCGGATGTAATCTCCAGCCTTCTTCAGGTGCATCTTGTCAAACTCGGGAATCTGTACGGTTGTCAAACTGGGGAATCTTTCTGTCGAGTTCGACAAGATACACCTGCAGGAGGTCGGAGATTACATCGGCCGAAACGTTGTGAGAATAACATCCATGATGAGAACAGTAGTCCGAATAATCTAAATAATCCAAATTAAATATTCTCATCTAAAAAAAAAAATCACAAAGATACTATTCTCATCGTATCGGCCGATGTAACCTCCGACCTTCTTCGGGTGCACGTTGTCGAACTTGGGAATCGTTATGTCGAACTCGCGCATCACGCATTCAAAATAAGAATAGTAGTCTGAATAATTCAAAATATCAATCCTTATCTCAAAAATTCCTAAGCAAAAACTAAGTTATTTTGTTTTTTTAATTTACACTAAAAACTTATTTAAATGAATAAATTGCGAAAGTTGGGCTCATTTCCCGTACTTATGGTCAAATCAAAACGCCCTATTTCAAGTTCACACGATAGACGCAGCATCTTTTTTTATATATTGCTTATATATATGCGATATCAGTCGCAAGGTTAACTAATTTGCATATTGGTTTTGAAAAAGGACATTTTATTAATTAACGATTATTTTTAATTGTTTTTTAATTGAATAATTGGTTTGGTTTTAGTATAACAAATAGTTCTGTTTCGCAATATTGTTCTCTTTCCTTGACGAATATTTAGTATTTGTGTCCAAATATTCATTTCTTTAGAGGGACCGACTTGATTTTCAACAAGTTGTGATCTATTTCTAAATTGCAAGTCAAAAAGCAAATTGATTTCTTCTTTCTTTTCCTTTCTTTACGGGCACATTTAAAAGATAAATAAATTTGTCTCGAAATGACCAAAATGTTAATGGCTATCTATCTATATGAATAAATGCGAGAGATTTTGTTTCGTGTTTACAACAAAGTTATCAATGAAATGTTTAGTATTTAAAATTAATATTTCAAGTAGCAAACGCCGCCAAAGGCAGCTAGTTTTAAACTAATAACAAATCCTCTGTAATTATTTAACACACTGTACATTTGATTAAAATCGGATTATTTGTTTATTTCTGTGATCTCTGGGGGAAAAAAATCCCCGCGAGTCCCAATTTAAGTGTGGGATAGCATTGGGAATATCTACTTTTAAGACAAATAGTAATTTAGCATCTCGGCCTGATACCGACACTCTCGACGGCCACAAAATATGTATTATTTGTTAGTATACATTAGTATACTTACACAACGAACATAAAGACAGGAAAAAGGGGTAGAAGAAGACATTAGGGGTAAGTTTTTTCTTTTTTTAACATAGTTCACCCCAAACAAGGCAGGCCGCCACTGTAGACGTAATGGACTACTGAGAAAAAAAGGGAGAAGGTTTTTTTTTGGGGGGGGGGGGGGTCAACCTAAATTGGAATCTGCTCAGCGAGATGTCTGTTTACATTAGTTTTAAATTTCTGCATGTCAGTACCGTCGGGGAAACAGGGGGCAGGGAGGGAGTTCCAGAGGTCAGCAGCACGAGGAAAGAAGCTATTTGAGTAGAAAGCTCTCCAGCATCTGCGGACCTCCACAGTGAATGGATAGGATTTAGTTGATTGTCGAGTTGGTCTAGTGAATTTACGTCGAGGGGGCATCAGAGTAGCCAATTCATCGGAGCATAACCCATTGAAGTATTTGTAAAACAAGCACAAGGATGCTACATTGCGGCGATAGGACAGGGACTGGAGCTTGGTTGATAGTGAGGGCCCTATTAGGTTGGCGACTCTTTTGTAGGACCTAGTCAAGGAGGGAGAGACTAGTAGATGATGCACCAGCCCAGATGTGGCAACAATACTCCATGCATGTGCGGATGGTGGCTTTGTAGAGATACAGGATAATGTCAGGTGTGAGGAGTTTACTAGCACGGTAGAGGGAGCCCACCTTCTTTGCTGCAGCCTTGGCAATGTCTTAAAAGGTACTTGTCCTTACAAAAATAATTCGCCCTTTTAGCATTTTTCAGAACAGCAACCAGCCGAGATTTTTTTATTGTGCTTTTCCGATCGTCTGCAATCTTCAAATTTGGTTATTATTGTTTTTCTGGTCCATTTTTCGGTCTATTTCGTAAACCGTTTAAGAGCCGAACTGCCATGGGCATTATTTATATTTATAAATTAAAATATATATCTGAATGCCTGTCTGTCCGCATGCCAGTCGTCAATGGTTGATTTCCAAGCAAAAAGCAATTGCATGTGTTTTAATACTAATGAGTCACCAATTACCAAAGCCTAAAACGAATCGAGGGTAAATAAGATTTTCAGTTGGATAATTAACAATACTATGAGAGGATTGAAAACGAATTATCTAAATGAATGAATGCGAAAGTTTTCTCCATCTATCATATATTTAATAACATCAAAATAGGTTGTGCTTATTTAATTCTATGGCACGAAATAAGATTTTGAAATACCGTATAAATAGTAAACTGCAAACATGTTTAGGTCTTCTTAATGTGCATATTTATTTTATAAACAACTTCTAATCAATTAATATTCTGTAATATGCAGTTGTTATTTTTCGCTGTCAACTTTTCTAATATACGCCATAATTTCGTCGATAGTAAAAAATCTGATGTAACTGGGACGCTGAGAACAGATAACACACTTTGATCTAAGCCAAGGAACAATAAAAAATAATGTATTTATGGCGAGGCATTTTGAAATTATGAAATAAAAATGATTTAATCTATTATTGTATTATCTTTTAATGGGGACGGGTAGTGCAGTATCGAATGTGTTATCATAAGATCGTCCTCCCGGGGATTACCTCCTTCTTTTTTGAAGGGGTGGGGGTAATCCTCCTAAGTATTACATCCTCCTTCGGGGGAAGAGTTAATGTAGTATCATTTCTGTTGTTATGAGACCATCTTCCCAGGGATTATGTTCTTCTTTTTTTGGTGGGGGGTAGTGTAGTATCTGTTCTGTTGTCATGATACCATACTCATAGGAATTACCTTCTCATTTTATGGGGTGAAATTCTCAGGTATTATCTTCTTTTTTAGGAGGCAGTATAGTATATGTTCGTTCGTCATAATACCATACTTCCATAATTACCTTTTCCGTTGGGGGCAAGGAGTAGTATACTATCTGTTCTGTTGTCTTTATATTCCCCTCCCAGGCATTAACTCTTCCTTGGGGGCTAGCCATGCTACCATCTTCTCAGTCATTACTTCCCCTTTTGGTGGCAGTGTAGTATATGTTCATTTACCATGATAGCATCCTCTTAAGCTAGCAAAAATATGCGACCGGAGGGAGCATACATTTGCTAGTTTCTTGTCTCCCCCTTCTAACAATAGTCTTAAGAGAATTTATGTTGATGGTGGCAATAGTCCGAAGAGAAGGATATTGCTGAGACTTTAGTTTTAAAATTATTGCTCACGAGACACAGCGAGTTTAAAGTTATTGCTACCGGGCAACACCGAGTTTAAAGTTATTACTCTCTTAAACACTAAATTACCTTCGAGGTAAATATGCCTGTATTTTGTCAAAGGCAGTGCCGAGAAAGAATATATCAGCTTTGTGGGAGTGCCTTGTGTAGTATTTTTTCTTTTAGATGCACACAGACACACACCTACCGACATATAGACAGGTAATTTTCTTTATATATATATATATATATATATATATATATATATATATATATATATATATATATATATATATATATATATATATATATATATATATATATATATATATATAAATTAATACTAACAAAAACGGACAGGAAGTCATCCAGCTGTATCTTTCTTTACAGAACAACAAAGAAACAAATTTCACTTCACATTTTGGTAATTTGGTGAGAATTAAAAAAAAGATAATTGTCATGGTGTTATTTAATATATTGAAGAAATTTACTGTGTATGAAAATAGTCACATTTTTTTAATTAGAAAAAAATGTTATTTTATATGGCCTTTTTGATATTCAAGGTCAAGGCATTTGATTTTGTATATGCATAAAAACGAATTCTTCCATTATTAACTGTTTATATAATTCAAGGAAAAAAACGAAGATTATTGGGTGATAATAGCCTTCTAAGTATAGTATTGTATAGAATTAAATACAATATTAGAAGCAATAATTATAGATAGTATATCATAACTACATGTATATATATATATATATATATATTATATATATATATATATATATATATATATATATATTAGTAAAATAAGAAAATGGAGAAAAACATAATTTAAGACAAGAAAAATAAAAACAAGCGAGAGATTGACGTATTTCGTTCGGATCAACGAACATC